>JBBYHL010048152.1:0-24103 GCA_038381835.1 Adansonia madagascariensis | reverse complement strand
ATAATAAAAGCCCTACCCTAAATGCTCACAAAAATGCTGCAAAAGGAACAAAAAAGTTAGTAAAAAAATGAACAATGTACATAAAAAATATCGTAAAGATTTTGCTTTAAAAATAATGGGAATTACAATTCAAATACCAGTTGAAACTGAATCAATCAAAATTTAATTAACATGTAAATAATTTTAGGCCTGACTCTTTAATCATCCCTAGCAGAGTCGCCAAGCTATAGCAACATGGCCTAGATTCGAATCCTGACCACCTAGACTTAAAAGGCGAGTGTACCCCTCATTCGTATATATATATATATATCTATATATCATTTTTTTTTCATTTTTAGGGGCCATATCATTATTGTTTTTTTCTTTTTGTGTTTGGGGACTGAGTTTGTAGAGATGAATGCTCACTCAATGTAACCCTAAATAGTTATTACAAAATGATCATTTATCTTAGGGTCATCACCAATCTATTTTGGCTAGGTAATATTGGTCACCTATCATATTTCATATTTCGAGGGTTATGAAACCTTTAAAAACAAACTCTAAGGTCTGCATTCATATCAAAGATGTGTGAAAGGATTCGAAAGTCAGTTACAATCATGGGAAAAGATTGATTCCTCTCATGTCGCCTGGTAATCGGTACCTTATTAATTACTTGTTAACTTAATTTTTATCCAGCTTTAATATTTAGTATTTAATTAATAATTCTCATATACAAAATAAACTTTTCATGAATCGAATTTATTATTTTATATGTAAATATCGGGTTTTCAATATTTTTAAAAATCAAAATATCTTTCATACCCCATGGGAAAGCTGAAAGAACATGAAAAGTTTTATCATTACCTCTTTTGTACCTTACTGGAGAGTTGTTAGAATATTAAAGTTTTCAAAAATCAAAATATCTTTAATACCTTACTAGAGGGCTTGAGGAATAAGAAAGGTTTTATTCTTTTGAAATTCATAAAAAATCCTAGTTTTCTCATTTTTAAATGAATATCTTATTATTAAAATAATTCGTGAAACCCCTTCCATATTTTGTAAGACATTCCACGTATTCTTTAATTTGAAGACATTACCTTAATTTTAAAAATTTTGATTTTATAATAAAACTTATCCTAAGTACCCCTAAAGTACATCTTCAACCTAGAATTATCCCGGTGACCCTAAAGGACTTAGTTTTAAGGTAATTTACCTAAAATACCCCCAAGGTATACCTTTGACATATAAGTTTTTTGGTATCCTAAAGGACTAAGTTTCATTATAAAAAGGATAAACCTATTTCTATTATGCATCTTAAACATATAAGTATCCCGGTGATCATAAAAGACTCGGTTCTTCAGTAAAATACTAAAATGCCCCTAGGGTGTACCTCAACATATACATATCTCGATACCCTAAAGGACTTGATAATGATATGAAATAACAATTTTACTGTTGATGGGCATCTTAGATATCAAAGTTGATCTAAAATGCACAAATTGCTATTAGATCCCAAAAATTCTCAAAATTGCATATTAACCCCAAAATGGCTAAAAATGTCTCTAAACGACCAAAACACCCTAAATGGGTAATTTGCCATGAGAAATGATAATTTTAACCCTAAAATGCAAGGCTTTATTAATGGTCTTTGATCTTTTCTAACTTTGCAAATTGGTCCCCACATGACATAAAACACAAACCCAAACATTAAATACATTAAAATCAATATCGAAAACATTCCAAATATCGCCAAAAGCAATCAACCAAACACACTTGGCCTTGGAATAATTTTTTCACCTTTTTGCAAACAAGTCCCTATATGAAATAAATTACAAATTCTAACATCAAACACACCAAAATCAACATGGAAAATTCACTAAAAATCACATCAAGCGTTTAGCCAAGTACCTTTGGCCTTGGAATAAATTTGTTTCACATTTTGCAAGTAAACCCTTAAACTTTCTAAAATTACAAAAAGGTTCCCAAATGGTTAAAAATATATGAAATGCATTTAAACATGTTTAGAATGCATGAAATACACCCCTAAGGGTCCATGATGTATTTGGCAAAGCATGGTGGGCTTTGAAACAATTATTTTTCATTTTTGCAATTTAGTCTTTGGACTTTCTATAATTACAAAATAACTTAAAAATAAAAAATCATCACAAAATCATCCAAGAGAGGTTCAGCCAAACATGGAAATACCCTTCCAAGGAAAATTATTTCAAGGTCCCCACAAGTTTGAAATATAACAAAAATAGTCCAAAATAACATAAAATCAAGCATAAAAATTTATTTCAAGCATGTCATCAAATTCGACCAACACCAATAATATCAATTTTTTTCTTCATGTAATTTCATAAATATCATTATAAATATATGTCCTAAATTTTACCAAGCTTTAATATGCACTAGATCATTAAAAATAATGAATATATTAACATATTTCATGATGAATCAACATGAGAACAGCAAGGAAAATAGCATGAAATTATATACACAACATCAAAACATTATTTCCACAATAAATGTATATTTTCATAATAAAAATCAAATTAAAAAATAAAATCAAGAAATTTTGATCATAGCTTTCATACTTGGCTTTTCAATATGGACCAAAATCCATGAGCTCAAGTATTAACAAAGTTCACTAAAAGGATGAAACATGCATGAAATCAACAAAAATTAAAAGCTGTCCAAGTGAATTTACTTTAAAAGCTTGAAAAACTTGAAAAATCTATGGTTTTTTTTTTAAATTTTTCTTCTCATGGAACCATTGCCCCCTTGTGAAACATCCTCCCTGTATTTATAAAGATGTTCAGCCTTCCTGTATTTATAAAGATGTTCAGCCAAGAGCAGATGAAATCCCTCTTGGATGGCCATTGAATTTTTCCTTTTATTTTTTATTATATTTTTTTGATAATTTTTAACTTTACTAGGTATTTTGCTTTTTGATAAGATTTAATTAATGGATTTTTGTCCTTTATGACTCACCATGTTAGAGTCATCTAGCCTAATATTATGCTTTATTATTGTTTAGATAATATTAAACTTAATGATAAAATTTCATCCCGATTAAATTAATTCTCGTATAAAGATTATCAAATTTTGAAATTAAAACAAATATTCACAAAACTTTAAAAAATTTATGGATAAGTAAAATTATAAGTATAGATTTTATGAAAAAAGGAATTGGACAGACTAAATTGTAAGAAATTAAAAATTAAAAATTGTTAAATTTAATTACGAATTTAAGCACCTAAAATGCCCAGTTAAATTTTCATATAAAAATTTAGGATCCAAAAGAATTCATTAAAATTTTTGATAGTGAAAAACATATTAAACTTTGTTGTAAAATCAAAATAAGCCTAATTGGGCCTTGTACGAAAATTAATGGGCTTGTTGGAATAAACAAAATTAGTCTTGTTAGGCTTGTAAAGAATGAAACGGGTTTGGTGAAAATAAAAAATGGGCTAAGCAAGTTTGTTGGGCTTTTTGGGAAATTAATGGGTTTATTGGGCCCATTAAAGAAATTTGGCCCAAAATATAATTAATAAATTTTTTTTATAAAAATTCTAAGTGTTGAACTTTAAAGGAAATTTTGAGAAATCGTATGCGTAAGAAAAATATAATTAAAAATTTTAAACTCGCAAAATTTTATGAGAAAAATCCTAACTGAAGAAAATTGATATTTGAAAAAAGGCAAAACTTACAAAATAAATTAGAATTTCAAAAACTGAATCAATATGAATTTAATGGAAATATTTGAAGAATTTAGAAAAAAATTCTAAACTTGAGAAAATTTTATAGAGAGAAAAAAAATCATATTTTGGAATCGAAAAAATTACAAAAATACATTTAAATTTATAAAAGAAATCATCCTATTATTCAAAATATTAATTTACAAAATAATAGAGATGAAAATCTGAAAAATCCTAAACAAAATTTACAGGCAAATTTTCACAAGTTGAATACCTAGGTATTGTGAAAAATTCAAAATTAAATACTAAAATTGACAATTTGATACCTCATGATATAAAATATCAATACATATTTTCTTAAATATTTTTTTTAGGGTGAGTATTAGCATAAATATTACATGGGCATTAGTAAAAATATATGATGGTCAACTCCCAAAATTTCACTAAAAGATCTCGAAAATTCCTAAAAATGAAAAATTTGATTGTAACATCATATGTAAAAATAAATTTCAAAATTTCACAAGTATAAAGTTAAAAGCTAATTTATTACCTTGGTTTTTGTTTGTTCTTCGAGATTTATTCTTTTGGACTTTTGAAATGATAATTATTTTGTCACATGCACATGTAGTAATTTAGGTATGATTGAAGAGGTCTTGAAAACATTTAGTCCTCATAGAGGGGGTTGACCTTTACCAAGGCGGTAGCTAAGTTCTCAATCTTAGATATTTAAGATTGTTGAAAGAGAAGGCCTGAATGAAATTAGGTGTTTACATCTAAACACTTGACCATGGCTTGGAATGATAAATAACTGATCCGTGCTTGCTCAAATGACCTTTATGCCATTTTTTTTTATGATTTTTTAGTATGATCCTTAGGCATTTCAAACCTTCCCGAAAAAAATTTTTCGCTCAACATTGTGTCAAGTAATAGCTCCTGGCAACATGGCACCCGATAGTCGTTTCCAATTTTTATTTTTATTATTTTATTCTATTATCTTCTAATTACGTTTCAGGATGCTAGAAATTGGCTCAGACAAAATTGAGTATCTATAGAGAAATAAAAGAATCGGTGAGAACCAAGAATTAATTGAAAACCGGAGACTAGTTAACATAGAAAAAACAACAAAATCGGGTTGTTCTTTATCTCTGGTTAACCAAAAAAAAAATTGGGTTTTTCTTTATCTCTTTAAACTTTCTCTCTTTTTTTGAGTTTCTTTATCTGATTTTCGTTTTTTTTTCTCTTTTTCTAATTTTCTCTCATTCTCCTTAAAAAAAAAATAAAAATTCAAAACCTGCTTGAAATTTGCTTATGGGCTAATTTTTCTTCAAGAATAAGTTCAACATGGATTCAAGTTTGTTGGAGGCAACCATTTTTTTATGACCAAAAGTTTCTTCTCTCTTGACAATCTGGGGTTACAAATCATATTGACCACTCACCAATGTTTCTTACCTTTCGTCTTCCTCTTGTTTCCACTACCACCATTAGTATTGCTACCAGCGTTTACTCTTTGAGCCACTTCCCACTTCGAAAAATGGATTTTTAGTAGAGATTTTACCAGTAAAATTGTCAGACATGCCTCCATCTACTGCATACTGTAACTCCTTTACAATGGTTTATTTCAGATTGAGTGTTGGTATTCTCTTATTCTCTCGCTGTCTCTCTATTTCTTTCTCTCTATATTTCTCTTTCTCTCATTTTATTTTTTTTCCCATTTTCAACAGACAACGCATTACAACTGACTATGGCAAAATATAGAAGTCTATCCTTTGTTAGACTGTAAATTAGATGCGCAACTTAAGGTTTCAAACATTATTAAACGTGCATAAAAGAAAGGTAAGAAAAATAAAATCAAAACAATATAATAATAATTTAGACATCAAAATTGAGAAGTAAGCTTAAACAGTTCATCCAAGAATGCAAGTTGGTAAGCCTTTTCTTCCAAGTTATTTTTTAATTTCTTCTATTTTTATATTTTTAAAATTATATCAACTTAAATTTGTGGTTATTGTTGAATTGCCATTTCAACCAAAAATCGAAGGCTTGATCGCTTCAATTTTCAATTTACTTTTTTTTTTTTTTTTTGTTCTTGATGAAAGTTACAAGGCTTATAAAATAAAGAGTAAAGAGTAGACATTGTACCATGCTATTTCTCTTTTCAAATATATAATGCAAGAATTAAATTACTCTGATATAGTGTTACATTGAGCCAAACCACTTTGAGATTAACACAAAATTGGGGCTTTGATATGATAATCGTTGAAAATGATTCTTTGTCAATTACCAAGGTTAACAAGACAGATTCTTCATGGTGGGATGGAGAAGGTTTGATATTGGACATTCGGGAGTCAGCACAATCACGTGCTCATAGATTTGTTCACACCAAACGAGAAACGAATATGTTGGCTCATGATATTGCTAGGATAGATTGTCAAATTGATCATCAAAAAATTTGTGTTGGTGTTCTACCGTATTATATTTCTAATCCCGATTGATTAATAAAATTTAAGTTTATACACACACAAATAAAAAAATAAAAAAAAAAAAACTCTTAACGGTTCTGTGAAAGGGTTGTTTTGTCATTTTCCTTCCGGACACGATTTATAAAGTGAAAATGGTTCAAAATCGATGAATCTAGCAGTTCATTTTTCATCATTCTATAGATCTAGGCCTCTTTAGATTCAAACGGCGCCACTGTTCAGTGCAATTAGAAAACCTTCTTGTACCAACCAAAACGATATTTTCATTTGGCTAGCATAGCACTAGCATGGTGAATGATGCCCATCTTGCTGGCGCTATTTTTTTCTCGCTATAGCTTCATGCTCCAATAATTTAACATTGCAAAGTCATTTTTCTCCTTTTCAGTTAATTTTTTTATTATTTTGGTTTAAAATAGTTTTTAATTTAATATAATTAATTAAATTTATTATTATATAATAAATTATTAAAAATATATTTATTATTATATGATTAACTAAAAATAAGTAATTATATTTTAATTCTTTTAATTTATTAATTTATTTTTTAAACATAAATATAATTTCAACTATTTTAATTATTTTTATTCAACATAAATATAATTTTAATATATTATTATTTAACGTAAATATAATTTTAATTAGTTATTATATATATACACATTTTGATTAAAGTCTTTAATAGTTATTTTTTATTTTTATCTTAAACTATTACTGCTTTTGAATCTAAATATATATTGTAACATTGATTTTAATTTTACTGCTATAATATTCAATCTTACTATCAACTTTATTTTTAATCTTATTAAATTTAATCTCATCACTTATCCAAATGGAGTGTCAGTTTTGGTTAACATGACCTAACCTTAATGCCACAAAAACTTCTCATTGTTCCCAAGAGCTTTTTGTTTCTAAGATATGTGATTTTCTTAAACTAGTTCAATCCAATATTCAGCGAATAAGATGTAGTAGGGCTGAAAATGTAAAATAAGTTGCTGTATTCTAGAACAAATAAAATGTTTATTTCTTTTAAAAGTAATTGAGGAATTGGAAACAACTTTGCATCTTACTGTAACAATTTTGAAAAACCAAGTTCCTACAATTATCAAAGGATAAAATAACATCTCCTACGGCTTTTATATACAGCAACTCGCCATTTCCCATCCTTAGGACGAATTGTCCTTCCTCAGTTAGCGGTATGATCTCCTGAAATCAACGATGTATTATAAACATGGTTACTGATACCGGAATGCCCGAACCAAGAATCAACAAATTGCCCTGCTAAATATGTAAGGCAAAAAACGATCACTTCTACTAGGTGATTTCGTCATAGGGCAATCTTTCCTCCACACTTACAAATCACTTGCCATTTGGCTTGTCTTCTTTCTAGGTAGTGACTAGGAGTTTAATTGGAAACATCATTCGCCTTCTTGTTGGGCTTCTTCTTCTTTCTCTTCTCAATGGGCTTGGGATTTGAAGAGCTCCTAGCCAAATTCACACTTTCTTCTTTAGGAGCATGTACTTCACATAGGGATGACAAAACCCAATCTGTTCTATAAATTTAACATTGATCTGCTCATACGGAGTTAATTTTTTTTTTTTAAGTGAATATGGGGTGGGATGGGATGATTTTGGCAAAAGCTTGCTCCCCGGCCCTTTTTTTTTAATTACTATTTTATCTCTCATACTATTTTATATATATTTTATATATTTTTAGTATATATATTAGATGTAGATACTAAAATCATATATGTATTGATATTATATATACATATATTATATATACTAAAAAATTATATATAATAAAATTATGTTTAAGAATAAATTATAATATACATTTTACAATATTATATTAAAAATTATTAATAAAAAAAGTGAAATAAAACATCATAGAAAAATTATAAAATGTAACCGAGATAAATGCTTTCAACATTCGTATAAAAGTGGAGCGGAGATAGATGAGGCAATGCCCCCCACACCACACTACCATCTTCAGCTCCGCAACATGAAGCTCATTCATCAACTGAGTAGTTCACACGTGCATCTTGTGCATGTTATAGCTCACCTTAAAATCAAAGAACAAGTCTGTTTGTGATTCATTCGAGTATGACATTAAACTTATCTCCAACTAACTCAACCTCACTAAGATGCTGCATCATCTCAATCTTAAGCACAAGCTCACGAGCTTTCATGCCTGGTGCCATCTTCAGCCCTATCAATTTCTAGATTGCATTCTGCCCAATCTGGCAAAACATGTTATGGAGACTCTGCATATATAATTTCAGATGCAGTCTCCATGTTCTCATGTTGATGTTGCAATCGGCTTGAAATGGAAGCCATTGATTTAACACCTGATCATTTGGTTGGCTCTCTTCCATTTCTCTAATTCGTCCTTTACAACAAAGTTGCATTGATTGCAAGCCCAAGAGGGGGGGAATAGAAATTAAGGACAAATTTAAAGTCCTTCACTATGAAAATAGTTTACAGATTCCATTTTCAGTTTAGGTAATTCTCCCAATGGTTTTGGGTCAAGATTTCCGACAAAGAACTTAATACTGATATTTTTCTTAAAATTAAATAAATATGTATAAATTAATTTGAATAAATAAATTTTAACCAAAAAAAAATCATTCCCATAGCATCCATTTAAACAAAAAACTATGAAAAATAATTTTAGTGTGACGATAACCCATTCCCGCTCTCTAGGGAGATCATATTATTACTAACTATGAAGATTAACTAAACCAATAGTTTATCTGTGAAGATTAACTATCATCGCCTTTATGTCCTCAAATATCTTTAATAATCTTCTTTTTTCTGTAGGAAAAATAGTAAAGAATTTCAGTTGAGTGTATAAACCATGAAATAAATCTTTAATGTTTCCCATTGAAACTATTATCGAATGATAAGTAATTGTACGTTACAAATGATTTTATTCCTTAAGAAAAGTAATTGAAATAATACTTAATACATATTTATTTTCCCTCTTGGAAGACACATCATATTACGAGTTCGAAAACTTGTATTATTAAATGAGACAATAGGTAGAGTTATTCGAAAATTAATCTAGCAGTCTCCCAGTTATACTTAAATAAATGGATTTTTAACTTGGGCATGTTAACGTACTTTTTAGATAATTCTAACGTAAGCATAGAGTAGTACAACCTTACCTAGATGGCATGTTAAAAATACACTTACCACATACTCATGAATCCAATAAAATAGATTTATGGCTTTTACGAAAATCAATCATATTTAAAAATTAAAAAAAAAAAATTACAAGAAATTTGGGGCTTGAGTAATTTGCTTCTCTAGGGCTTATGATTTCCTTCAAAATTGGGCTTTAACAGTTTTCATGGCTCATTTACATTTAGAACCCCTTTTTAATCCCAAAGTGCAATAAAATCTTCTAAAACGACAAAATCTTCAAATCTAGCACTGAAATTTTGTTCACCTATATAAATGGACCTCGGGAAGTGGCTCGTAAAATTTGTGTCCAAAAAGCCACCGGTCGGAGCCTCACTTGCCAGCCACTTGTCGGAGCTTGTGGTGGCAACTGTAGTTCACTGTAGCTCATTTGACCCTCTAAATTTCCAGCACGCTCTTGAAGATGTCCCAAGTTTACTGTGCAATTGCTAAATAAAAATTCAAATATTTACGATTCCTAGTCATTTTAGGCACCAAATCAGCAGCCCAATTGGCTTCCCTACTCACGTGGTGCATTTTAGATTTGAGGAAAGAAAGAAAATAATGTCTTCATAAATGGCGTGTGTTCTCCAATTTTTGATCAAGGCAGGTTTCCTAGGCCGATCAATCAGCTCCAAACAATCAGACTCAAAAATTAAACACGGCTATTTTCCTCTACTTGCAAGCACACATACCAACCTAAAAGTTAAAGCTTCAGCCACCTCAGAACCGACATGGACACCAGCAGTCAAGCCATCATAAAATTTCCAAAATCTTAAGCCCCAACGCGTCAAGGTATTAATATTATGGTTGTTTCTCAAATGCAACATAGACAACCACCCGTGTTAGTCGTTTCCTTGGGTGATTTAATTTAATTTTAATTTAATTTTTTATAACAATTAATAAAAATTAATGAAAAAAATTAAATATATATAAATATATATATATATATATGAAAAAAATTGCAAAGATCGAGTTTGTTCAAACCAAAACTATTCTTAGATTAAGATGAAAATTTTGAAATTTAAGATTTACATCAAGAGTGCTTTTATTTGGTTTAGACTTAAACAATGATTTTGAGAAAAACTTCTAAAGAAATCACCCTAAATTTCCCCTATATAAAGACTAAATCTCAACAATTAGAGCACAAGAAAAATGACTTTGAGTTTAGAGTTTATTTGGCTTTTGTTCTTGGTGATTTTGGTTGACTTTAGAGTTTATTTGTTTCGTGAAAAAGGACTTCACAAAATCTTTTTTCATTTTTCAGTATTTTTTCATGAAAAATAGTTTAATAAAGGAAAAAAGGCATTTTATTTTAAAGTTGTCTTTTCCTTTTTTCACATGTGAGTTCCCGTGAAATGATTTTTAAATTTAGACTTAAGTTGACTCGGCCAAATATTATTATATTCATAAGAAGTATTTAATTTTAAAATAATTAAAATATTAATATAAAATTATTTTAATAATTTTCAATATTTATATTTTGCATGTTATTAAACATGTATATCTGTATTTTAATAATATACAATAATACAATATAATATTATTTGTTTTAATAATAAATAATAGATTTTTAATATACTTAATATCCTTCATTATTTTAATAAAAATATATTTAATATAAAAATATTATTATTTTAATAATAAATTGCAACATTATCAATATTTTAAAATTTAAATAGTATTTATAATAATTTATTAAAAAATATTTATATTAGAATTTTAATAATAAATATATATAAATTATACATTATAAAGATTTAATAATAAATATTTTTTATATAAAATTATTAATATTTTTATGATAGAAATATTAATATAAATTATATTTTAATAATTATTGTAATATTTTAAAATTATTTAATTATTTTATAATAATAAAAAATGTTATTTTAAGCATTTAATATTAATATAATAATTTAGTATTAAATAACCAAGAATGAGTTATTCTCCATTAGTCTATCTTTGAATAAGAAAGGGGCAAAAGGAAGGAATTTTAATGATTGTTTGGTTAAATAGAAAAAGGGTAAAGGAAATGATTTAGTACAATAATTTTCTTCCAATTATAACTTTTTTTTTAATAAAAGATCCGTAGCTCATATTTTTAATCTATAAATATAAATGCACGAATGTGAAAATTTTTTTACACTAACTAAAATCCCTATTTTTTTCATTGTAGTACTAATTTTGCCATCTTAATTTTTTTATTTTTATTTTTGATAAAATTATCACATTTATAAATAAGAATTCTAATTCTATTAAAAGCATCTGGTTAAATAAATTTATTTGATAATAAGATTATCACAATTGTAAATAAAAATTTTAACTCTATCTAAATATTTTAGTTAAATAAATTTATTTGTTAATAAATAAAAATAGTTGAAATTTACATCGAATTACTTTATCGTCAAATGTTAATGTAAATTTAATTATCTATATAATATGTAATTTTATGTTTGATATATTTTATAAAAAAAAGTTTTTTTATAATATAAATATTTATGATTTTGTATTATAAATATTAATAAATTTTATCATTAAAAATTTCAATACCAAGATTTTTTTTAGAAAAAACTATTGACAGAATATTTTAGATATTTTTTTAATAATTAATTATGAGTAGAACTCCTTAGTAGATAAATTTTGCCAAAAACAATGGTTAAATTAGGGTTTAGTGAGTAACTAAATCTCATGTCATTACAAATATTAAGATAGCTTTCATCTTTTTTTATAAAAAAATCCAATAATTATGGTATATTATATGATATTTATTTTTCATAGTTGTCACGACATGCTGCACTCGCATAGCATGCTATGACTTAAAATGAAAGGGAGGTGGGGCTCGCCTTTGGATTATCTCTTGATCGGGATTTGAATTAGGAGTGATAGCATGAAAGTTGAGAGGTGGATCATTGGATGAATTGCTCATCCAACCAGTCTTGGATGGTCATTATGAAATGACCATGACTTGGAGTCACCATCAATCATTTTGGGCTAGGTGTGACCGGATATCTATTAAAAACAGTGATTTGGAGTTACAAAACACAGATTTTCGGATTGTGTATGCCAAAGTTTGTTTTAAAAAAGTCTGAGAGTCAGTTACTCGTGTGGAAGGATTAGCACCTGTGACCTTAAGATTGGTACCATCTAGCCATAAATTATCAAAGTCTTGATTTTCCTTGATTTCTTTTTTATATGGCCATTATTTATATATAACCCTTTTCTCATGAATGAAAATTTTTAAATATTAAATCTAGGTTTCTTAGTAAAAGTTTGATTAATATCTCTTTATGCAACCCAAGAGGGAGGAGAAACATAGAGGATTCGGTAAAATAAGATCTGAATTGATCTAGAAAAGGATACTCTATGTTAAGCACTAGAGGGATACTTACATAGAATATTGCCACGGGTTTAATGAAATTTGAAGTTTTGAAAACATGAATGCAAATCACCATCAAGAATAGAAACATGTTAGTAAGACATAAAGGAATATCATAAAAGTTACATTAAAGATGAACACATGAAGACAAAAAGTGAAATGGTCAGGATCTATCTCGTAATTAATCTAGAATATTGAGGAATAACCGAATTGGTAATTTTGAGACATGTTGGAATTCGAAGGCCGTCTTAAACATCAAAAGGTTGATAAAAGGTCTAAGATGCCCGCGGAAGAGAAAACTTAGATTTTGATGTATTTTGAAAAGTAGGGATGGATATCCTCTCAGAAAAAACAAGGTTGGAAAATCTTCTCAGAAAAGCGGAGTTGCAGTATCCCCTTGAAAGGAAAGAATTTAAGTGATTTTTGAAAATCAAAATTTTTGGAATTTTTGAAGAAAATAAATTTTAAACCAAAATTCATTTTAAATAGGAAATGAAAATTAATTTTAAAAATAATTTTGAGTTTTAGTCCGAGCCTAAAAGGACCTATGTTGTAAGTCATGATTCGATAAGAAAATCACTAAATATATTTTGAGTCATTCGAATGATTAAAAATGTTGGTTCGGGAAAATCCAAGTAACTTTCACAAGTTCAGCAAAAATAGGGGATAGCATCATGCTATCTAGCTTCCCAAGTTTATTTCCATTTGCTCGGATAGTTTCTAGTGGCAAACGAGGTATCATTGGAAAGGCAGCTTGATGAGGATTAATATAAAAATATTTTAGAAATTCTAGAAAATCACTTTCTAGGTAGAATTAATTTTTGAGACCGAGTTTGAGTCAGCATTGACAAAAAATGCAAGGAAAAAGGGATTATGAACTTTGAAAAATCATTAGGACTCGTTCGAAATTATTAAATCATAGATGATACCTTTCCAAAAAAGGAATTCTATACTTTTTCTAGAAAAATATTTAAAAATATAAAAAAATTATTTGATTGGTCAAAATTACCCAAACAGAATGCAAATCATTGATTTCAGGAGTTTTGGACAGCAAAGATTTAAAAAATCATAATTCTTATATCAGGAATGATCCAAGGGTAAACAAGGTATTGTTATAAAGGTATTTCAAAACCCTTTTCAAGAAAAATGCTAGAAACTTCTAGAAAAATCCTTTCGAGTCCAAAAATAAATTTTTAAATGGGGTTCACTGTGCTGCTAGTTCCAAAACAAGGTTTCTTCGAGTTAAGGCTTTCATGGTTATGTATCAATTTGTTAGACATACAAATGTCTAGTCATTGAGGTCAAATGCAATAAAGTAATGAACCAATCTAGCCGTTCACTATCCACACTAATTGTAATGGTAGGCTAAAAAAAAGCTTTAAATAAATGCTTAAAAGCATTTTTTATTTTTGATTAAAAATAGAATTTATTTGGCCTAATGAGGCCATGATCCCCAACATTGACCCAAGATTGGATAACCACTATATTAAAAACATTAAATACATGCTAATCCCCATTAATTGATGTTAGTATGAATTTAACCTGGGTGGTTTTACAAAATCATATTTTAGCACACATCAAACAAATATTATATCAGTCATATTATGGACTAAATAAATAAGTAAGCATAATATCAAACATTCAAGGCATAGTTGAGTGCATATAACATGACATTTTAACAAGCATTCGGTGATCAAAACACAAACAACATTTGGCCATGTAACATTAGATATCTAGCATCATAAATCAAAGCATTAAGATAAAGCAAAAATATCAGGACTAAAAATACAAGCTGGCCAAATAAACATGGGGCAATAAGCATGATTTTTAATCAACAAAATGCCATAATAACTTACTAACTACATAACCACATCAAACAAGCTCAAAGAAATGCATGAATCTTACAAGGTTCATGGTTATCATTACAAGGCTTGCTAAAATGACATGAGAACTGAAGCAAAAGATATGATTATAACAATGTTTCATAAAATGATTATAATGCAAGGAAAAAAAGGGTGATTCAAATTATATATATCTTAATTGCCTTTTATTATTTAAAGAAATAATTTATTGATATTTTAGAGACAAACTTGGTCTTAAACGATGGTTAAGGCATAAAATCGAGCAAAATTGGATAAAATTCTAAATACAGGGAGAAAGAAAAAAACTTGATTTGTTAGAAAAATTTTGAAGGCGGGGTTGAAAAACTAAAATGAGTAAGAATTGGTAAAAAATCAGTAATTGTTATAAAAAAAAGATACTTTTAGAATTTTGTAGAAAAAAGGGTGAAATTTGATATTTAAATCAAGGATGAATCTCTAAAAAAACTTTAATTGATTTTTTAAAAAAAGTTATAGAGCCTTGAACTAAGCCTTAGATGACTCATGCATACCTTATGACCTTCTATTGATGCAAATCAAACCTATTTCGAGGCACTCGAATACCTCAAAATAGTTAAAATATGGAAATCAGGAATTATGCTCTAATCTGGAAAATAAAGGTTGTAAGACTTTTTGAATTTCTTCTCAACTCAAACAGACCTTAAACGAGGCAAACAATATATTGTTGGATGGTAACTTAATAACATTTCACTTAAGAATCATGACAAATTCCTAATAAATCATTCTTAATGTGAAAATACTTTTTGAATGCAGCAGTGACAATAGAAATAAGAAAATTTGCATAGCGATCTTGGAAAAATCACTGTAGACTTGGCTAGACTCGCAGATTATACACCATTGGAAAGGTGATTTAAAGTACTTTGAAGGAAACATGTTTAAAAATTCAATTAAAAATCCTTTGGTGGGTTGATAAAAGCAAATCAAATATTGGTTGTTGAATTCGGGATTCCAAATCAGATAATAAATTATAACTCCTTCATATGAATTTAAAAAATTCCATAGGATAGCTCACTGGAAAGGTAATTCAAATTTATTTGAATGAAAAATCCTTAAAAATTACTAGAAAATATTTTGTTGCATGAAAACAAATGTTCAATCTCACCTATTGTTGTTGCTAGTAGCTAAAAATAGGGTAACAAAGTTTTTGGGTCACCCAAGTGAAAATTTTGACTTTGACATTTGAATATCAGCACACAAGGGTTTATGACAGTTTGCTAGTATCCATCCAAATTTAATTTGGTTGTGGCACCCAAAAGACGCACCAACTATGCCCCAAGCTGACCAAATATCACAAGATGGCTATCGAGCATCCGAATGCTCTCTAGCCTTTTACTATAGCACTTTCTTTGTTAGGGTATTTACCTTGGGCACACATGAGGCATAGAAATGCCCTTTTCCAAGGGTATAATAGCTTTGAAATAGTTGCCATTTATCCTACAAAATTAACCATAACTAATCCATTAAGAATCCAAAACAAGGCTCTAGATTAGTTAACTTAAAAATCAACTTAAAATGGTTTAGAGCAGATTCATTGTGGCCTATTCCAGTCATGAATCCAAGCATTTCAAGGTTTGATTTTCCCCAAGTTAATAGCACTAAATGATAGGAAAACATAAGGCATAGTTATTTTATTATTTAAACTAACCATAACTTGTCTTAGGGAGGTTTTAAAAATCAGATTTTTTTTTTGCACTCAAATCAAGCAAACATTCCATCAAGCATCTCATGAACACTAGCATATCAAATAGGACTAAATCACCAAAGGCATATCATGATAGGAACATAGATGCATTTCATTAAACATGTCATGAACTAGAGCATGTTATATAACATAGATCGCCAAAAATATGTTATGAGAAGAGAAATGAACATATATATGGCATGAAATACATCATATTAATCCTAATGATCAAGCAGCATATATTAATATGGAAGATCAAACTTGGCCAAAAATCACTCAAGATCATCTATATATAACAAACAGCATCAAGATCATGAGAATCAAAGAAAGAATGCAAAAGACCCTAGCAAAGGACATGGCTAAACATACGGGGGAAATAAGATTGCATTTTTTTCAAGCTCAACATGCCATACAAAGAAAAATAACAAGAAAAAATAGGGGACTATACCTTAAAGCTTTAAATTCCAAGATTTTCTTCTAGGTTTTCCTTTTTTTTAAAGCTTTTCTTTAACCATTTTGCTTTTTTTTTTCCTGCTTTTTCTTTGTTGGACGTTTTTTTTCTAGGGTAAGTGAAATAAGTGCATGTGTGTGAAAAACAAGAGAGAGGAAGAAAGGGTAAAATGTTCCCTTGGCCAGCTAAAGATCCCCCTTCTGAAAGGGTGATTTTCTAATTTTTTTTATTATGTTTTAGTCCCTTTGTCCTAGCTAATGTTTGTTTATTACTCATTTGCCAAAGCCCCCTTAATTTGGGACCAAGTAAGTTGCCTATTGGCTTCTTCATGTACTTATCTTTTAAAAATAACATCATTATTTTTAGGGAGGCCATATTTGCCTTTTCCCTAATCCAATTATCCTTCAAAATGTCCTAATTTCTATCACCATTTGCACTCTTAGGCCACTCTTTAATGAAGTTAAAAATAGAGGTCAATTTGCATTAAAATGAATTAAAGCCCAAAAATAAAATAAATCCATAAATAGACCCAATTTCATTTAAAATAAAGTCCAATGTGGCATGGCTTCAATTTACATAAATTTTTAAGGCAATAATAATGGTAAAAATGATAGAAAATGTCCATGGATATTTTCAAATAAAATGGCTCTAATTTCCCAATTTAGCACCAAAGTATTAATGCACACCTTTATGTATCGATACATTAATGGCCCAAAACAATTTCAATACTGCTAAACCCATGTATCAATAGGTAGTATCGATACAAACCTTAACATTTAAAATTTTGACTATTGGAGTTAGGGTATCAATACCGTTGCTAGGTTTTGCATGGTAAGATCCATTTTGGTTCCCCAATAACTCTTACCTAGGTTTGGATGATCCATGTTAGTTTTGGGCATAGGCAAATTGTTTTGGCGATGGCTGAAATGCTTGAAAATAGTTCATGAAGGCTCAAAAAAATAGGTCTCCACTATGTGAAAAGAAATTTAACATATGTATTATATTTCTTTTGGTTAGTAGGTGTGTGTTTTGGAAATGAGGCAAGTCCAAAATGGGTTCAAGTTGGTTAAAACTTACTTTGGGTCCCAAGATCAAATAAAAAAAAAAAAAAACTAACCCAATAGCTCAAGAATAAATGAACTAAGCCCAATAAGCCCACTAGAAATCCGATCTAATTATAAAAATAAAGTCATATTTGCATGTCATGTAATTATATCATATCTAAAAGTATCAGGCCTATAAATTATTAATCTTCTCATCTTCATTAGTCATTACTATTTAATATTTTCTATTCATGATAAACATTAAAATATATACTATACAACAAGTATCTTTAAATATGATTTTTTAGAAGATTTATTTTTAAGTTAAGATTAGATAATGATGACAAATAATTTAGTAGTAACCAATCAATAGTGCTTATTGTCTTATCAACTCTGAAATTTTAGTCTTACACACTTATTTATTCTTCAAATATAATCATTTGCTCATTTTGATTTATTTATTTGTATATACAATTATATTAATGTGTATGCATAATATACAATATAATGCCTTTACATGTAAAAATTGAGTTGATCAAAATCAATTATTTTAAATATCAATATTATTAACTTATAATATATCTTATTTTTATATAAATTATTTAAAAAATTAAAGAAATATTATAATATAACAAAAGCTTACCTAAAACATAATAAAATAATAATGTATTTTTAAATATAAAATGTATCGAAACTCGAAATAACTTGAACTTGAAATGACCTAACTTAAATTTGCCCAATTGCCGCCTTTAATTATGAGATATGTGAGACTTCACCACTATTTACTTTCACTGCTTCTTAGTCTAAATTCAATTTTCTAGGGAATAACTTACAACATGGCATATTGGAGAGAACTTTAGAATTAAGTTCTATTTATCGAGTATTGGCTCATAACTAGGCTTCCGTCTCTTTTACTTCTGTAGGTGTGACAAGAATTATGGTGAGGCACGCATGAACTCAGCAAAGGTTTAAGGCACGCATGAACTCAGCAAAGGTTTAAGAGATTCTTACTCTTTATCTGTGTGTCCAAGAAAGCCACACTTGTACCAAAGGTTTGGTAGCCTTACATAATTCAACTTGGCTATGCACTTTTCCTTTGTTAACCTTCTTGTCACCAGCAACTTTCTTTTCAGAACCTTTGCCACGTTTAATTCTGCTCTCAACCATAGGAATCTCCTACAGCTACCTACATCATCTTCTGAATTGATTTCCTTGCCCATCCTGTTCGCTATATATTCTGCAACTTCTCTCTTCATCATGCTTAATGGGGGATCATATGGCCTAATCAAAATTGGCAGAGAAGTAAATAGGATTTCACTAGGACGTTTCCAGCCTTTATGTTTATTTAAAAGCAAAGCACAAATGCCGAAGGACCACGAAAAGCCATTCTAGGAGCCCGATTTGATCTTCTATTGCAAAAAAACTAAAAAAGATACCACCAAAACCCTAATCGACACTCCTTTTACTAGCCTCCATATCTATTTTAGCGAAGAGAACACGACGTCGTGGTTAAAAGGCTTGTTTGTGAGGAGAGAACCAATTAAGCAGAACTTACCCAGATCATCCGCTTTCTTAATCATTTCTCGTCAACTACTAAATCATCTCCTCTCTTAATCACACAGAACTTGCCTAGATCATATGCTCTCTTAATCATGTTCTTGTCAACTATCAGATCTTTCGATTCTTAGTTCATTAATTTTAGTTAATCCCAAAAGTCCTTTAAGCTGTCTTCTATGTTTTGGTTCGTTAAAACTAGAAAAGAAAGCATAATTTTTTAGAGTCTATTTGGATGAGTAATGAGATTGATCCAATAAGATTGAAAATAATGGTCGCGATGAGATTGTGTACTATTTTAGTAAGATTAAAATCAACAATGAGATACGTGTTTGGATGCAAAAATAATGGCGACGATGAGATGAAAATAAAAATGAACCTTAAAAACATTAATTTAAAAATATAGTGATAAATTATTTTAATATATATTTTAATATTATTTTATATTTAAAATTTTAGAAATTTTATTCAATCAAAATATTATATATATTATTTATATTAAAATAAAAATTATAATTTTATGTGTTAAAATTATAAAAATACTCCAAAACAATTAGTGTTTGTTGACATAATACTTGTAATAATTATAAACATTATTTTTAAACACGAAAATAATGATAAGTTACGTTATATGATAATAAATATGCTTATCTTTATAGAAAAAGTATACATAAAAAAAATAAAAAACAAATAACAAAATGAAAAATAATCATATATACTCATTGGGTGCTTCAATTTGAAATATAAGGTTTTTTTTTTAAAGGTAAAAAGCGAGAATACTATTGTCTAATTTGCATCAATAAAGTTAACTAGACACATTATATTCGAGTGAGATAACTTAAGTGCGTGCGATTTTTGTTTCAATTTGCATCATTTTGGTGCTTGCCAAACAAATAAACTACAGTGCAGTTGGACAAAAAAACTTAATTGCACTGTACTGAAGCACCAACTGGATCCAGAGCATAATGGACTATGGCTCTATTTGGAGTCAAACAAGGTTATTGTCTTGTGCGATTGTGCGATTGGATCCATTTTGGAGTTTAATCACATTGAGATAAATGTTTGGATAACAGGAGTCTAGCGCAATAGAGCTACTCCCTGCGCCCAAACCCTTGTTCTCAATTATAGGAAAATCCTTTGGCAAGAAAATAAACCTCCAATAGAGATTATTTTTAAGATTTTGTTCTTATATTTTATTTTTGTTTTTTTATCTTTTTGAAACAATAACTTTTGTATAATTATCTTTATTTCATATTTAAAGTTTTTAAAAACTCTATCATTACTTAATAAATTATTTTTGTAATCATTATTTTGATTAAAGTATTTATGATTATTTAATGATTATTATTTATTTTTAATTAAAATTTATAAATGTATTATTAATTTAAAATAAAAATACTTATATAAATTAATCATAAATAATTTATTAATATATTTTTAAACTAAAGTCCTTAATAGTTATTTTATTCTTATCTCATTATTATCACTATGCTTGCATCCCATCAACATTTCCACCATTGATATTAATCATAGCACTATAATATCTAATTTTACTACTATAGTAATTAATCTTGCTGCCATTGCTATTTTTAATCTCATCAAAATCAAATCGCCTCCCATTCAAATAGAGCTCATGAAGAGTCCACAACATTTTTGAGGACTTGCTACAAACTTGATGGCACGAGGATCCTAAACCTCCTACAAACCCTAGCAGCTAAAGGAGACTTGTTTGGGTCTTTCAAAATCAACAGTTACATTTTAAATTTCAGAAATTTTAAAAGCCTCCAATGGATAAGGAATTTTTATTGAAAAGTGCAATAAAAATAATAATATTAAAGAAGAAAATGGGAAAGATGGAAATTGTAAAAGAGGAAAATGCAAATACTAAAATACCCTTAATAAAATTCAAATTCCGATCTCAAATCCCTTACCTTCTATAGCCATTTTTTCATGTTTCCCTTCTTTTCTTCCCTCCCTTGCTATTGATTTTCTTCATATTCCATTAGTGCGAGAAAAGCTAAAACCAAGAAAGTTAAGATTGTTCTTTTTAAACACATTTTTGTTATTAATATTTCATTTTAAATTCTAAATTTTAACTCTTTGTTTTTGGTTTACAAGTGAGAAAAAAATATTTTTAGTAAGTTAGAAAACTAAAAAAAATATTTTTAGTAAGTTAGAAAACTAAGTTAAAAATGAAATACTAATGTAACACATTTAAATAAAGCTTGCAGATATCTTTAATGTTATGGTTGATAGTGAAAAATTAGTTTTAGTGATCCACTTTGCATTTTCTTTGTAGTAATGATTTATTGTTTTCGTATGGCTTTCTATTTTGGTAAAATTGAAGTTAAGTATGCAAGAAAGTTACAATATGGAAGAAAGATTGGATATGGGTTTGATTATTCATTTATTTCGGAATTCCATTAAATATGAAAAATTTCAACTTGTTTACCATATAAACAATAAATAAAAATACTATGTATTTAGGAGCTAGGATTTATTGAATTGCTATTGGTTATGAGATATACATTAATTTAATTGTAGTTGTTTGTCATTTATTGAATTATTGTTCCATTTTCTATGGTGATTTTTGGTTTAGGATTGTTTAGATATCATAATGTTTAAGTCTTAAAAAGGTATACTTTAGAGATCACCATAGAGCTTACTCCTTTGATGCATGGCTTGTATGTCATGTCATCAAATTCCTAAGTTGGGGTTGTAATTTGATTCCAAGAGTTTTTCCTCTTTGATTGTTTAAATTCTCTACAAGGTTTTGCAATGTTGAGCTTTGAGTTTGGAATACGTATATATTGTTTTTATTATATGCATGTACATAGAGTTTAGAAGAATGTATATATTGTTATATTCATATTACATATTGTTATAGTCATTTGTACATACTGTTATCATATCTACATACTATTACTATGAAGTTATATGTATGTTAATTTATAATCATATATGTGCATGGTATTCAATTGTTTGTACATTATGCATCCATGATATATATGGTTATTTAAACATTGTTTTTACTATATGTACTTATTGTTGTAACTTAATTTTAGAGCTTTGAAAATACATGAATTTAATTAATTAGAATTTAGAGAGGATTTGTCACTTATATAAAAATATCAGAAGGTTGGATCTACTTATGAAAAGGTTAGTTCCCTTGTGGAAGGGGTTAGTTTTTTGGTTAATTTCAGGGTTTGAAAATACATAAACGTTTAATTAATTGGAATTTAGAGAGAAATTTTTCACTTATATAAAAATGTACATATACGTACATATTCATATACTTTTACGTTTATATAAGTAGCCATATTTTCTTAGAGGGGTAAATTCTCTTAGTGAAGGGGTTGTCTTTTTAGTTAACATTAGGGTTTCAAAATACAAAAGAGCTTAATTAATTAGAATTTAGAAAGAAGTTTTGTCATTTATGTAGACACTTAATTTCGTCTGGGCCTCATTTTCGATAATCCTGCATATATGAGATTAAGAAATTAATGGCCACCCTCATTCGGTGTAACTTTTTTCAGATAAACCAGATGTTTTCAAAACCTTTTTATCCACATTTAAATGATCGTAAGTTCATATGACAGAAAAAAATCATATTTTGATCTCTAATTTCAGATATACAATACCCATATTTAAGAGAAAAATTATTTTTTAATATATTCTTGTTAAAATTTTGAAAATCTATTTTGGTGGATGATATCATGATCAAATTTCCTAATCCTGAGAATTTTTCAAGAATTTTTTGTGAAATTTTGGAAATTGACTATTTTCAGTGTGGTATTTATGTTGATACTCACTCTAAAAAATTAAAAATATTCAAGGAAAAATTTATATTGGCATTTTATACTATAAGGTATCAGGTTGTTCATTTTAGTAATTAATTTTAACTTTTTCACAGTACTGCAAGTATTATACTTGTAAACTTTTTCTTAGTAAAAAATATTTTTGAATTTTAGATTTTTATCTTTACCATTCTGTAAATTAGTATTTTGGATAATATGTTCTTTTTGTTTCATTTTATACAAGTTTCAATGAATTCCTTGAAATTTTCTTGGTTATAAAAAACGAGCTTTCCTTTATTTGTAAAATTTTTAGTGAAATTTTATCAAGTTTTGAACTTTAAAATTCTTTGAATATTTTTATTTAACCACAAATAATCCGTTTTTGAAAATTTATTTTATTTTATGAGTTTTGCTTTTTTTTGTTTAGAATTTTATCATTTCCAAACATGTAATTTTCCACTTTGTAAATTTTTTTGAGAAGATTTTTCTGAGTTTATAATTTTTAAAATTCTTCAAAATATCATTATTTAATTCATATGAAATCAGTTTTTCAAAACCCAATTTATTTTATGAGTTTTGCATTTTCTTTCAAAATTTTTTTATTTCCAAGATATGGAGTTTTTTACTCTGTAAATTTTTCCAGTATGATGAGTTTATAATTTTTAAAATTCTTTAAATATTATTGTTTAATCTTTATTAAATTAGTTTATAAAAATTCAATTTATTTTATGAGTTTTGCATTTTTTGTTATATGACAATTTTCCCAGTAAGGTTTTTTTCTCATAAAATTTTACGAGTTTACTATTTTTATTTATTCTTGTAAATTAAAATTTTTTTATTGTTTGATTAAATTAAATTGATCATATAAAATTTATTTCAAATATATAATTTTTAATTTTTATAATTTAGTCTTTCTAATTATTTTTATGGTATAATTTTACAAATATTATAAATATC
>JBBYHL010048151.1:74376-101384 GCA_038381835.1 Adansonia madagascariensis | reverse complement strand
TTGGATGAGAAAACAAGCTAATTAACATGTAACAGTTAGAAAAAGTAAATAAAATAAAACTAAATAAAATTTCAAAAAATCACAATAAAATTAAAATTAATGTTAATTGATCATAGACAAAATTTTAGAAGTAAAATGGTGTGAAAGATCTTGATTGGAAGTTAAAAACTCATAAAATTTTATGAGAAATACCTTAGTATAGGAAAATTGACATATATGAAAAAAATTCAAAACCCATGAAATAAATTAAAATTTTCAAAACTGCTTTAGTGGGAGTTCAATGACAATATTGGATGAATTTTAAAAATTTTAAACCGAAAAAAATTCCCTCGAAAACATTTATGGAAAAGAAAACTCGATTTTTCAGAAACGGGGGAAGTTCAAGAAAAAAAGTCAAAACTCATGAAAATGAATGAATTTTTAAAAACTGAATTAAGGTTAATAAAAATATTTGATGAATTTTAAAAATCATAAACCAAGAAAAATCACCTTGAAAACATTTACAGAGTAAAAAACTCCATATTTCGAAAATAGGGGAATTTTAAGAAAAAATTCAAAACTTATGAAAATAAATGAATTTTTCAAAACTAATTTAATGTGAATCAAACAATAATATTAGATGAATTTTGATGTTTAAAACTCGAGAGGATTCTATCAATAATTTTACGAGCAAAGAAAACTCGATTTCACTATTGAGAAAAATTATAGAATTTCATTGACACTGAAGTAAAATAAATTCAAGACCACATATTATTCAAAACATTAATTTCTAAGTGAAGAAAATGAACTTGTAAAATTTTAAAATTAGATCAACAAGAACCAAAAGTAAAATTCACGAGCAAATTAATTTATAAAATTTACAGTTTGGCACTTCATGGTAGAAAATACCAATAAATATTTTTCCTTGAATATTTATGGTTTTTTGGGGTGAGAATCAGCATAAAACCACACCGGTGCCGATAAAAATATTCGACCACCAATTTTTTGAGTTTTTCAAAAAAATCTCAAGAAATTCTTAAAAATAGGAAAATTAACCATGAAATCATCCGCAAAGGTAATTTCCAAAATTTATCAAGAACTTGTTCAAAAACAAAAATTTTTCCTTTGCAGATTCGTCTTTTTTACTCGAGAAAATGAATTTTTTCATCATGAGTATATACAGTTATTTTACATATGACTAATTAAAATTACAAAAATGTGAAACCCCTCTGGTGGAAGTTGACCTCTATCAGAGTGGCCACAACATTTTCATCCTCGGATACTTAGGACTTTTAAGGACAGACAGTGTGGACAAAATTAGGTGTCTATAAAAGGTTATCTTAGAAGAAAATATTTGGGCATTTGACTCAATTTTTTGCTGATGTTGCGAAATTTCTAGAGGTTTAGGATCACTTTTAGGTTGGTATGGAAGAGTTATTTTCCATTGGTGGCTACCCTTGTTAGTTTAGGAGTAATTCCAAAGCCTTTAAGTTTGTTTTAAATTATCTTTTTTGGGTTTTTACCCTAGAACCTGATTCATTTTTTTTCCTTTTCTAATTGATTGCCCCATTATATTCTTAAGGAATAAAAAATCATCCAAAAAAAGAATTTTTTCATAGGGAAATGAATGCAATGGTACAAGTTTATTTTTGGGATCGATCATTAGTATTCTTAAGACTTTTCATCATCATTTTTTTGAAAATATTTGCTTTTTGAAAACATTCTTACCTTATTAAAACATTCAACATACATGTTTCTTAAAACGATGTCACTTTAGAGACAAGGCTTTTTCAAAATAAAGGTTACTTTTTTGCCCTGGATGATCTGGCAGCAATATTAGGGTGGTTCCCTTAATTTCCTCAACTCATATTTTCAAACTCTTTCCCTCTAGCGGCCATTACTTCTACTGGTGGTTGCTTATCTGCTTCGGATATTGACAACAATATTAGGGTGATTCTTTTGATCTTTTGAATTTACATTTTCAAACTCTTTCCCTCTAGTGATCATTATTTTCAGCAGTTTAAAAATTTATACTTACATTTCCTCTTGTTGTTTCATTAATATATCTTATGTTTCATAATGGTTTGACTCTATCCTTTCTAGGCATGCTAAAAATTCATCTTTGATGGTCAATGACGTTTGATTGTCTTGAAACTTCTTATTTGAAAGAAAATTCTTTTAGAGAACTCTTAAATTTGAGAAAATATTCATTCTGCCCTACAAAGATGAAATTAGAGAAAAGTTTGTAACAAAGTGATACAAATAAATATATATGAAAAGCCTAATTTCAAAAAAGATTTCCTTAAAAATAAAATTAAGGCATTATGGTGTCTTAAGGAATAAAGATGAATCTTATTATAAGCGACAAAATGCTCATTCATCATTATCCTATGTACAAAGTGAAAAAGGGATTAGCATGGGAAATTAAAAATTTATGCAAAAAATCTTACCCCAACTAGACCCTTTTAGGCATTACGATGCTATTGGGGGTAAATAAAATGGCCCTTTTATTAGCAATGATGTACAAACATCATCACATAACTTGTACATCTAGACCATGTAGTTAAGGCTGCACAATGGTTTGCAAGGAGAAAAGAAATAAGCGCATTATGAGTGACAATATTCGTTTATATCACTTAATATTTGAATTAAAATAATGATGACACCTTCTGAGGTGAAACAAAAATTTTACCATAAATGATGATTTTTAATCATTATCACCTAATTTACATGCTCTGAACATAAAATAAAAAGGAAAGGGTAAGAAATGTTCCCCTGTGTGTACCTGGTTTGATAATCTCCAGAATTAGGTATGGCTCTAACTGGGCTAGCCATTATAGTTCATTACATGTGGTTTGAGTTGGACATCTAAATAGGTTCTTAAATTGATCCCTGAGTCTGAAAGGAACTGATGAGGTACCTTAATCCTTACCCATCTTAGGTTTATGTCAGCAACGGTTTAATTCAAGTAGGAGTATCTTTCATGCCCGTAACGAGCCTAACACCTTGGGCACGTGTTGGAATTTACACCTGGTAGGTTTGTTATTAGCATAGACAGAGGCTAACACCTTAGAAGGTAGAGCTACTTCATCCTCTCCTAAAATATTAGGTAACCTATGCCCCATCTCCATACGCTTGGAAAAGAATCTAATGGTATGCATGTGCATAGTGTGTGCGGGGTAACAAACATACCTTTTATGACTTGACACTTCCAAAAATAATAAAAACCCTTATCCTAAATGATTAATAAAAATAATGCTGCAAAGAAAACAAAATGGTTAGTGAAAGATATGAAAAATATATAGCAAAATTTCCTTATAAATCAAAAAAGAAATTTTTTTCTTTGTTTTGGAAATACTAAGAATTGTAATTAAATATTGGTTGAAACCAAATTAATTAAAATTTAGTTAACATGTAATTAATTAGAGGCCTGACTCTCTAACCTCTTCCCAGCAAGATCACTGAGCTGTCCCAACATGGCTAAGATATGAATCTTGACCAGGTGGACTTAAAAGGGGGTTGTACCCTTCGTTCCTATATATATCATCATTTCTCCAATTTTAGGGGCCATAACATTATTATTCCTTCTTTTTATATTCAGGGACTAAGCTATTGAGATGAATCGCTCACTCGACTTAACTCGAAATAGTCGTTATGAAATGACCATTTATTTTGGAGTTGCCGCCAATCTATTTTGGCTAGGTGAGATTGATCACCTATTGGAGTTTGTATTTTGAGGGTTACAAAACCCTTAAAAACAAGCTTTGAAGTCTGCGACAATAGTAGAGATCATTTACAAAGGTTCGGGTGTTGATTACAATCATAACTAAGGATCGTTCCCTTTCATGACACTTGGGAATTGGTATTTTATTAATCACATATTAACTTAAATTTTGATTCTTTTTCAATTTCAAAATTTGACATTTAATTATAATTCCCACACATTAAAAGTAAAATTTTATGAAACAAATTTATTATTTCATATGTGAAAATTGGGTTTTTAATATTTTTGAAAATCAAAATATTTTTCACACCCCACTAGATGATTGTAAGAACACAAAAGGTTTTATCATTATCTCTTCCATGCCACATTGGAGGGCTAGAGGAATACGGAATGCTTTATCATTATCTCTTCTATACCCCATCAGAGGGCTAGAGGAATATGGAAGGTTTTAAAAATCAAAATATCTTTCACACCCCATTAGAGAGCTGAAGGAATATAAAAGGTTTGACTTTTACAAAATTCATGAAAAATCCTGATTCTTATTTTAAAAAAGGGATATGTCATTATTAAAATAATTCGTAAAACCCCTCTAATATGCTAGGAAAAATTTCACGTATTATTTTAACTTAGAGACATTGCCTTGATTTTAAAAATTCTGATTTTATAATAAAACTTATCCTAAGGACCCCTAAAGCACACCTTTGACATAGAAGAAACCTAATGACCTTTAAAGACTTGGTTTTAAGGCAAATAACCCTAAGGTATACCTTTAATGTGAAAGTATCCCGGTAACCTAAAGGACTCGATGACATCATAAAAGAACGAACCTATTCCTATTATGCATCTTCAATATAGAAGTATCCCGTTGATCGCATAGGACTTGGCTCTAATGTAAATTATTAAAATGTCTCTAAGGTCTAAATTCAACGTTAAAGTATCTCGGTAACCCTAAAAGACTCGATAACTTTATAAAAAGATGAACCTATCTTGATTAAGTACCTTCGACATAGAAGTATCCTGATGATCATAAAGAAGTTAGTTCTACAGTAAATTACTGAAATCCCCTAAGGTGTACCTTTGACATATAAGTATTCTACTACCCTAAAGGATTCGATAATGATTATAAAAGGGCAAACTATCCGTATTATCCACCTCTGACCTATAAGTCGTTAGTGATCATAAAGGACTTAATTTTATGCTAAATTACTAAAATGCCTCTAGACACTACCTTTCATCATGAAGCATCTTGGTAACCCTAAAAAACTTAAAAATGATAAAAAATGATAATTTTACCCTAAATGGGTAACTATAATGTTAAAGGTGACGTAAAATGTAAAAATTACAATTAGGCCTTTAAATTTATCAAAATTACAATTTAAGCCTAAAATGACTAAAAATGTAAGAAATGATCCAAAAATCACTAAAATACCCTTGTTAGGGAATTTGATATAGGAAAAGACCACTTTGACCCTAAAATGCTAGGCTTTACTAAATAGTCCCTAAACTTTACTAACATTGCAAAATGGTTCCTATATGAAATAAAACACAAAATCAAATATCAAACACATCAAATCAAGCATGGAAAACATTCTAAATCATCGAAAGCATTCAGCAAAAAACCTTTAGACTTAGAATAATTTTTTAGTTTTTTGCAACCAAGTTCTTTGATTTTTTTTTCAAATTATAAAAAGACCTCTAAAGGCTAAAAAATGTTTAATATGTATTTAAACATGTTAAAAATGCATGAGATACATCTCCAAGGATATATGATGCATTTGGCCAAACATGATAGGCCTTGAAACAAATTTTTTTCATTTATACAATTTAGTCCTAAACTTTCCATAATTATAAAATAACCTAAAAATAAAAATAATCACAAAATCATCCAAGGTAGTTTCAGCCAAGCATTGAATTACCCTTTCAAGGCCTTTAAAATTTTTGGTAAAATTATTTTTAGGCCCTGCAAGTTTCAAACATGGCAAAGTAGTCCAAAATATCGCAAAAACAAGAAATAAATCCCATCAAAGGTCATCATCATATTCGGCTAGCCCTTAAAAACAACCAAAAACAATTTTTTTTCATTACATAATTTCATGAATATCAATGTAAATACATATGATAAATTTCTACCAAGCTTAAATCTGCGTAAAATCATGATAAATCATGAGATATCAACAAAAATCAACATGAATATGCCAAGCAAAATATAAAAATATACGTATGAAACTAACATTATTTCTATCAATAAACATGAATTATATTAATGAAAATTAACTTATTGCTTATAAAAATCGAATAAAACAATGAAATCGAGAAACTTTGATCATGGCTTTCATACTTGGCCATTCAACATGGATCAAAATCTATGAGCCCAAATAGTCACAAAGGTCACTAAAAGGATGAAACAAGCTTGAAATGAACAAAAATCAAAAGTTTTCCAAGTGAATTTACTTAAAAAGCTTGAAAAACTTAAAAATAAACTAGGTTTCTTGGTGTTTCTCTTATATTGAAGCATTCCTTCTTCAAATGAATATCCTCCTCTTTATTTATAAAGGGGAGAATCAGCCAATATGGGCTGAAATCCCTCTTGGTCGGAAGTTTCTTTATTTTATTTTATTTTTTTACTTTTTTGGATTTTTTTGCTTTTTCTTATAAAGTTTAACTAGTTAACTTCCGTTGTTTTTTCAAGCTCATCATGCATGAGCTATTGAGGCAATTCTAGAATCCATGATGATAAAGATAAGATAAGGAAAAAAAGTCTAAATTAGATAAAATTATGATGACTAAATTGTAACAAATGAAAAATTACATGTTCAAGAAAATAAAATTTGACATAACAAATTTAATTAAAAATTTAATCAAAATAAGCTTGTTGAGCTTATTAGAAAACAAAAATGCGCTTATTGGGCTTGTTGGAAAGTTAATGGGCTAATTAGGCAGTTAGGAAAATTACTGAGTTTTGAAGCCCCTGAAATGGAAAAAATATATTTTGGCCCATTAAAAAAATAAAATTAATAACGTTTCCAAATAAAAATTATGAAAGAAATTTTTGAGAAATTTTATGTGCAAGAAATATGCAATTAAAAAAAATCCAAACTCGTAAAATTTTACAAAAAATCCTTATAGAAAAAATAAATTTAATAGAAATGAATTAGAATTTCAAAAAGCTATAACCAAAATTTTCTGTTGAAATATGTGAAGGTATTTAAAACTTTAAATTCTAAAAAGTTTTATGGATAAAAAATTTGTATTTTGGAGATGAGAAAATTCCAAAAATATATTCAAATGTTTACAAAAATGAGTTTAGTCCAACACGTTATTCAAAATATCAATTCATAAAATAATAAAAGTAAAAATATTAAACTCGAAACAAATTTTAATTAAAAAATTTCAAAATGGAAAACCCAAGGTACTGTGAAAATTTAAAATTAAATATTAAAATTAACAATTTGACACCTAGTGGTATTATATGCTAATATGTATTTTTTGTTCAATATTCTAGATTTTTTAGGGTGAGTATTGGCATAGATTCTACATGGGTATTAGTAAAAATATACGACAGTCAACTCTCAAAATTTTCCTAAAAATCTTAAAAAATCCCTAAAAATTAAAAATTTGATTATAACATCATATAAAAAATGAGTTTCAAAATTTTGAAAGAATAAATTTAAATATTAATTTTTTACATTATTATTCATCTTTTTTTATCTAATATTTGTTCTTGACGAGCCTCGAAATGGCGATTTTTCTAGTACAAGCATGAAGAATCATTTATATATGATCAAATAGATCTTAAAAATGCCTAGTCTGCCTGAAGAAAGTCAAAGCTCACTTGGATGACAGCTAGATTCTCCATCTTGGATATTTAAAACTATCAGAAAAGGGGCCTAAACAAAATTAAGTGTCTGCAACTAACAATAATGAAACCCCTAATTGGATGAAGCATGTGAAACATAAAAGGCTTTGCAAAAGAATTGAAATGAGTTACAATTATTGGATTTTTATGCATTAAAGCCATGTGGCTAAAAACTATTCTAAGTCATTATATTGCCAAGATAGGGCATTGGCAATGCTCAAAGACTATCACATGTTATGCCTTCTTGCTTATGAAGTAATTAATCTTAGACTTGTGATGCCAAGTCATCTTGTATGCAGAGTGTCTAACTTTGATTTATCTAAAACTAATTATAATAAGTAATGACTAAGGTAGGGTATTTTGGGTATGACATAAAGCGTATGAAGATAGATGGGTAATCTAGAGAGGATTCACTACTAATTATTAAGTACATTGACAAAGGCCTATTAGGTGGTAAGAAGCATCAATAAAGTTAAAACCCTAATGTTGACAGTATGGTAACCCTTAATGAAGTCCAAATGATATGCTTAGGTGAAGAAAGATGAGAAAAAGAGTAACTAACCTAACTTATTTTTGTTAATTTCATATGATTTTAAGACATACTTTTCAAATTTGTATCCAATTTAGAGCTATGGTGTAAAAAATGATAAACATTAAAGGGATTGAGTTCTACAAAGAGTTTAAGAAAAGGATGTACGAAGTCATGAATATGATTAAAGGAAGACCTTCACAACTCTCATATTGGATTTGTCAACCTTTAGTTATTCAGTATGAAGGGCCGACACCCACCCCAATCAATAAAAAATCTACTCCAAAAATGATTATTAAAGTTTCATGTTTTATTCTTTTAGTGTATTCCCTTAAACTAATCAGATTGGGACATGGGATACATAGCCAATTAACTGCATAGACATTACTAGTTAAAGTAATAGAATGTTTGCTTTCATGTTAGTGGCATGGCTATCATGAAAACACTAATTGGATAAGCCTTTGGGTTTAAAAGGCCTTGCAAAAAAATCATAATGTGTTGTAATTATAAGATTTTTATGCATCAAAATGTAATTCTTCAAAGTATTCTTAGTTATCGTATTGTCAGGATGGGGCATTGGTAATGCTCAAAGACTAAATCATGTTAAGCCTTTTTACTTAGAAAGTAAGCAACTAATCTCATAGGTTGAAGTATGAGAGATACTTAGGATGGCAAGTGGGTGCTTATTTTATGGAAACAAGTTTACTAAACATGGCTCGAATGAGAACTTTATTTAGTATTAGTCACTTAAGTGCATACGAAATATGCTCTCATATGCTAGTCATGTATAATAGTCCTTAGACTTATGATACTAGGTTATCTTGCATAAGGAGTGTTATACTTAGAGATCATCATGAATGGGTCCATAATAGATGGATGCTTATGGTAGGGTGGTTTGGGTATGGCATGAATAATATTGATGTGCCACATTATGGTTGGCCTAAGTTAGCAGGCCCAAAGGAGGAGGAGTTTGAGTATATAGGCCCAACCACACGATCAAGGGCTAAACAGGTCAACTTGGTGTATTATATGCTCAGTAAGAAGATCCTTGAAGATTTTAGAAGTCTTTTTTGAGCAAAAAAGTCAGCAACATCCAAATTAGGATATTTTTAATGTATAGATCATTACTTAATTCCCAAGGCTTTATGTTTTTTTTTAGAAAGGTTTTAATTCCTTAGCTTGCAAAGAAATTAATTCCATTGACTATTTTACTTTCTTTGTCAGCAAGCAATACCTTATTTAATTATTTAGGATTCATTTTTTTTTTGTAAAGGCCTTTGGCCAAATCCTCTACTATAAATAGGGGACCTTGTGCTTGTTTATGAGACATTCAGAGTTGATCAATAAAGTAATTGATTATTTTTAGTTTTTTTTCTTATCCAAGTCTTTTTTATGGTAAGTTTATGAGACTTATCTTTTACGTTTCTCAACCCTAAAAGTGGCATCTGACCCTTGTATTTATTGTGGCAGGAATTCTTATTAATCAATCAAGGTTTATTCCTTCCATCCTTTTAACCTTTAAATTCAAATTTTATTTTCTTTTATTTTTGTTTTGAACCATTAAAGACTTATTTCCATTGAGTTTTATTCTTATAAGGCTCATCATTATTAGCATCAGAGCTAAGGTTTTTGGGGTTTTAGAGTGATAAACACCATATCAAAGAGTAGCAAGACCCATACACCACCAAATCTGAGATTGCAGCAAGGAATAAGTTTTGAACAAGCTCATCTTGTTGCCCTTGAATGTAATAACAAAGAGCTTCATACACGCATGGATCAGCTTGTGCATTTGGCGAAAAGATTAATTATGAATTAGCCATAAAATAATCAGCCGCAATGATAAAAGGTTGATCATGATGGGGGTGATGAGATTGGTATTTCGTGCATAGGAGATGAACCTGAACAAGTACCAAGGCAACACTGGCATCCAAGAACCTCTAATAATATCAAGATAAAGATTCCACCTTTTCGTGAAACAAGCTTTCTCGAAGAGTACTTAGAGTGGGTACAATGAGTTGAAAAAGTCCTTGAGTGTCAAGAATACACCTAGGCTAAAAAGGTAAAACTCGTAGCTCTAGAGTTTACTGATTATGCTAATCTGTGGTGCGAGAATCTGAAGGCATGAAGAAGAAAATCTAGTCTCAACATGGAGACTTATGAAGAGGCTTATGGAAAAGAGGTTCGTACCTTAATACTATAAGTGAGAGCTATTCCTCAAGTTACAAACTTTGCAATAAAGAGCCTATTGTGTTAAGGATTATGTGAAGGAGTTTAAGATGTTAATGATATGGTGTAAGCTGTAAGAGGTTCAAGAATAAACCATTGTAAGATTTATTAGTGGGTTGCATAAGGAGATTACAGATTCAGCGGAGTTATAGCCATATGCCATATTGGATGAGAGGTTATCTAGGGTAAATAAACCTTATACCTTATCTTCTTTTTCATCTTATATCTAGAAAATGATCACGAAACCTAAAGAAAAAAAGGATCCTACTAAGGTGACCATGGTTAACAAAAGGGAAAAAAGTTAAAAATTGCCAATCGTCAATAAGAAGTCGTGACAACAAGTGTCTTAAGTGCCTTAAGCTTGGACACATAGCTTCTTAATGCCCTAACAAGGAGGTAATGATCGTTCATGAATCAGTTGAAGAAGTTGTTAGTGAAGATGAATTAGACCAAGAAGAAGAATTGGAAGAAAGTAAGTCGCACCTCCTAAAGAAGGAGAATTGCTTGTTATTCGTCACAATCTGTCCATACAATCAAAAAAAGATGAGAAACATTAGAAGAATATCTTTCACACTCGTTGTAACATTAATGGCAAGGTATTTGGTTTAATTATTGATGGAGAGAGTTGCATTAATGTAGCCTCTACTACATTGGTTAATAAATTAAACCTCACTACTACTAAGCATCCACGTCCTTATTGTTTACAATGGCTAAACAATGAGGGAAACTTAAGGATTATAGAACAAGTGAAGTTGCCATTTACCATAGGAAGGTACAGGGATAAAGTAATGTGTGACATGGTACCAATGAATGCTAGCCACGTGCTTCTTGGAAGACCTTGGTAGTTTGATTGAGACATTCTACATCATCGGCGTGCAAACACCTATTCTGTTTCTAAGGATGGCAAACGTATGCCATTGACACCTCTTAGTCTTTTCCAAGTAATGCAAGACTAGTTGGCTCTCTCAAAAGTAATGAAGGAAAGCTCATTTACCAACAAGGGGGAGGTAAAACATGCTCTAATATCCTATGAGTTTGTTTACTTGTTGATACTTAAAGAGATTTCAGGGGAAGGTGGAGCTGTCCATCCAAAATTAGATAAGATATTGAAGGAATTTTTGGATGTTTTCCTAAAAGAACTTTTAAAAGAGTTACCACCAATTCATGGAATAGAGCATTGATTGACCTCATACCTAGTTCGACTTTACCCAATAGACCAGTATATCGATGAAACCCAGAAGATGCTAAGGAGATCCAACGGTAAGTAATGGAGTTGATGGACAAAGGCTTTGTTAAAGAGTCCATGAGTCCATGTGCAGTTCTAGCTCTTTTAGTGCCTAAAAAAGATGGATTTATGCACATGTGCGTAAATAGTTGAGCTATTAACCAAATTACAGTCAAATACCCCTATCCTATTCCATGGCTTGATGACATGTTGGACAAGTTGCATGGCTCCTCTATCTTTTCAAAGATTGATCTCAAGAGTGCATACCATTAAATTCAAATGAAAGAAGGTGATGAATGGAAAACAACCTTCAAGACTAAGTTTAGTTTGTATGAATAAACAGTCATGCCCTTTGGCTTGTCCAATGCTTCTATCATATTCATGCGACTAATGAATCATGTTTTAAGAAATTTCATTGGTCATTTGTTGTTGTTTATTTTGATGACATACTTGTCTATAGCAGGAGCTTTGATGAACATATAGAGCATCTTATAAAGATGTTTGAAGTGCTTAGAGAAGAGAAACTTTTGCCAACCTTAAGAAGTGGACCTTTTGCAAAGATCATTTAGTTTTCTTAGCTATGTCATTTCCTAAAACAGAGTAGAGGTTGATGAAGAGAAGGTTAAAGCTAGCAAGGAGTGGCCAATCCCACTAATGTTGCTGAAGTCCAGAGTTTTCATGGCTTGGCATCCTTTTATAGATGCTCTATGAAAAATTTCAGCATCATTATAGCTTCTTTGACTGAGTGCATAAAGAAGGAAACTGAGTTTAAGTGGACTGACATAGCACAATAAAGTTTTAACGTGATTAGGGAAAAGTTAAGTTTGGCTCCTATACTTTATTTCTCTAAGATTTTTGAAGTAGAGTGTGATGAATCAGGAGTTGGGATTGCAGTTGTTCTTAAGTAAGATGGGCATCCCATTGCCTATTTTAGTAAAAAATTGAGTGGTTTTCATCTTAACTACTCAACCTACGATAAAGAGTTTTATGCACTGATTCGGGCATTGGAAACTTGGCAACATTACTTATTACCGAAAGAGTTTGTGATTCATACAGATCATGAGTCATTGAAACATTTGAAGGGGTAAAGCAAGCTGAATAGGAGACATGCCAAGTGGATGGAGTTATTGGAGATGTTTCCCTATGTAATCAAGTATAAGAAAGGGAATGTCAATATTGTAGCTGACGCACTTTCGTGAAGGTTTGCACTAATCTTAATGCTTAATATAAGATTAATGGGGTTTGATTTGATGATATAATTGTACAAAGAGGACCTGTACTCTACAAAGATCTATGAAGAGTGCACGAATGGATGAAAAAAGGGGTTATTTTCAACATAAAGGATTTCTCTTCAAGTCTGGTTGATTATGCATTCCTTTTTGTTTAATTCGAGAGTTTTTGGTGCATAAAGCTCATAGTGGACATTTTGCTGGACACTTTGGTAAAAAAAAGAAATTAGAAGCATTGAAAGCACACTTTTATTGGCCAACAATGAATCGAGATGTTCATAAAATTGTAGAAAGATGTCAGGTGCAAAATGGCAAAGAGCAAGGAGATGGCACAAGGGTTATACATGCCTTTGCCTATACCTGAACATCCCTGGGAACATGTGAGCATGAATTTTGTTTTAGGTTTACCTAAGACATCATGGGGAAAAGATTCGAGAATGGTTGTAGTGGATCGCTTTTTGAAGATGTCACACTTCATTCCATGCCATAAAACTAATAATGCCAGCCATGTAGCTGATTTGTTCTTTAAGGAAATAGTTTGACTATATGAGATTCATAAGAGCATTGTTTCTGATCATGATTCTAAGTTTCTAAGCTATATATGAAAGATTTTATGGAAAAAGCTTGGAACCAAGTTATTATTTAGCATGGCTTGTCATCCATAAACTGATGGGCAAACCAAGGTGGTGAATAGAACACTTTCAGCTTTGTGTAGGACGGTGGTTAACAAGAACCTAAGGAATTGGGATGAGTGCTTGCATATGTAGAGTTTGCTTATAATCGTAGTGTACATAGCGTTAATAAATGTTCTCCTTTTAAGGTGGTCTATGGTTTTAACCTAACTGCACCTGTTGATTTAGCACTAATACCAATTGGTGAGAGGAATTGTACAGATGGAGCTAAGAAGGCTTAAATGGTGAAGAATATGCACAAGGAAGTTAGAAAATAGATTGAGAAGAAGAAAAAAAGCTTATAAAAGATCGACAAACAAAAAGAGAAAGAAAATTCTATTCAAACTGAAAGATCTTATGTGGATTCATTTTTACAAGGAGAGGTTTCCTAATCAAAGGAAGTCTAAGTTGATGTTGCAGGCTGATGGTCCTTTTAGGGTCCTTGAGAAGGTAAATGATAATGCTTACAAGCTTGACCTACCGAAAGAATGCAATGTAAGTACTATGTTCAATGTTCAAGATCTTACACGTTATTTGGAAGACACCATGGATAATAGAGATGATGTGGATTTAACGGCAAATCCTTTTCAACAAGGGGGAGATGATGTGCCACATCATGGTTGGCCTAAGTTAGCAGGCCTAAAGGAGGAGGAGTTTGAGTATACAGGCCTAATCACATGATCAAGGGCTAAATGAGTTAACTTGATGTATTATATGCTCAGTAAAGAAGATCCTTAAAGATTTTAGAAGTCTTCTTGAGCAAAAAAGTTAGCAGCATCCAAATTAAGAGATTTTTAGTGTACAAATCATTACTTAATTCCTAAGGCTTTATGTTTTTTTAGGGAGGTTTTAATTCCTTAGCTTACAAAGAAATTAATTCCATTGCCTATTTTACTTTCTTTGTCAGCAAGCAATACCTTAATTAATTATATAGGATTCAATTTCCTTTCTTGTAAAGGCCTTTGGCCAAATCCTCTGCTATAAATAGGGGACCTTGTGCTTGTTTATGAGACATTTAGAGTCAATCAATAAAGTAGCTGATTATTTTTAGTTCTTTTTTCTTATCCAAGTCTTCTTGGTGGCAAGTTTGTGAGACTTATGTTTTAGGTTTCTCATCCCTAAAAGTGGCATCCAACCCTTGTATTGATTGTGGTGAGAATTCTTATCAATCAATCAAGGTTTATTCCTTCCATCCTTATAACTTTCAGATTTCAGATTTTATTTTTTTTTATTTTTATTTTGAACCATTAAAGACTTATTTCCATTGACTTTTATTCTTATAAGGCTCATCAAATGTGGTAGATGAATGAGTGATCTAAAGAGGATTCATCACTCCTAGTGACAATCAGAGACATATCCTAATGATCTTAACTTTAGTTAATTAGATTAAAGTTTCTAGCTAGAGCATAGTGAAATATGAGGAATTATTCCCTGAAGATTCATGATCATTAACCTTAAGTTGTAATATCTAACATGGAAAGCATAAGTAAAAATTAAACCATGTTCATGCTCAATCTGGGACATATGGTGAAAGGACCGAACTACACTGATAGGTTGTTATTGAAAAGTTTCAAGGAGCTCATATTAACTCTTCAACATTTAGGTGGTCATGATGGGTTGCTAGATCTTGTTCTTGATTTATGGATACAATTATTTATGTTCATTGCCAACATGTTAGGAGCCTAATAAGCCACACACAATAAGATGTAATTGTTAGATTAAATATGAGATTTGATTAAGTATGACTTAATTAAATAAAAGGTAATATAAATAGAAGACTGAATTGAATAGTCCAATTAAGATTTATTTTGAGACAAAATTAGATTTATGAGATCTATATTTTGTTGTCTAATTAGGACATAAAAAATATGATTGTTTTAATAAAACAATGTCTAAATTAGGACATGTTATATCAAGGTGGATAAACCCTATCCTAGTTGAAGTAAGATTTCACCTAGATTAAGAATTTGATTGTGAATCAAAATTTTCTATCTTATTTCTTGGTCTATTATCCCTTAGAATGTTCTTGTAATATTAAATATTTGAAAATTATTATTAAACAAGATTAAAATTAAGTTAAAATAGTTTTAACTAAATTAAGGATTTTATAGAGATAAAATCCACAGGGATGTATATACTAGCTAATTTAGTTTCCAATTTATTTATCTAATTTTATAGTTATTAGATAATTATATTTATTAGATTAATATTTTTTATTGAAATAAAAATAGATTTTAAGTTATAGATTTAAACTTAAGGAAAAACAATCTGGCCCATTATTCCCATATTGCACCTACAGCTTGGTTTAATGGTTCAAGTATGTTGGGCTAAATTCCATGGCCTAAGTTTGAATAGGAATTTTGGCCCAAGTGGAAAAGGCTGACCAATTAATTTACATAAAATAAGAGTGTAGACACCTCATTTTGTTTGGACCAATTTTTGGTATCTTAGAAGTTAGGTAAAATGTGACAAAAAAAAAAAGAAATAAAGCTGAGGGACGATCGCAGCAATAAAGTTTTTTTGGGGAAGGCCTAAAATGTCTATGGACCGCTTTAAAAAAAAATTTTAAAAATGGGGCAATTTTCCTTTTTTTGTGACCAAGATAAGATAACTCGAGGAACCTAAGGTATGTACAGTTCATATGGGTGCTTAAACACTGTCACAGGGCTTTCAAGTTACCAAAATTTTGAATTTCCATGTATAGTACCGATACATGAGGGTTTGGCATTGACACCTAAGGTGTGGTATCGATACCTAGCATGATTGTATCGATACAAGACTTGGCAGTAGGCAAAATTATGATTTTTGGCAAAATGTATCGATACACAAGCATGAGTATCAATACAAGTCCATAGAGTGTCGATACAGCTCTTAAAGTCTTAAGACTAGAAATAATTTATGCCTATAGTATAGATACAAGTATCCTTGTATCGATACTCATGCATAAACTTTGCCTTAAGTATCGATACAGAGTGATATGTATCGATACATGCAGGCCATTTTGGCTACTTCGAGCCACCTTTTAGCTTTCGCATTACCTATTCAAAATTCGATTTAAACATGTTTTTGCACAAAAGAACTATCACATAACATTGCAAACCTTAACTATGGGTTCATTAACGGATTCTAACAAATTTTTGGAGTCCAAATAATTGATGACAAAGGTTACTTTCATAAAATATATGGGTGCAAGAGGGTGGCAGGCATATCTCGAGCTTGCAAGCTTTCACAGCCTTTCTGCCCCCTTGATTAGCATGGCAGAACTAATAAGAAGGAAGTCAACTAAAATGGCAGCTGAAGATATGCCCTGCTGCAAAAGAAAAATTAATGAGGCCCTTTACATTGTCTTATAAAAAGGAGGGGCTGAAACAAGAGAAAAAGTGATCTTAAAAGAAGCTACCTTAGAAAAAGCCAGCTACCTCAGAGAGGAAAAAAAACTCTCCAGCAATCTCAAAAAACTCTCACCTATCCCCATAAATCCTTCGGCCATTCTTAGCCCTAAAAACACTTCTAAAAACACTACTTTTTTTACTTCCATATTCCATTCCCATAGCTACCCCAAAACACCATTGGAAAACCTTCAAGAACCCAACTTTCCAGACATTTTGATCCTTAAAAAGCCTCACCGTCAACCATACCACTAAGAGGCTACTTCTTTTTATCATTTTCTTGCTAAATAATGGTAAAGAGAAAGAAGAAATTAAGCCTACAGCCACTGCTTCGAAAAAAAAGGAAGTTTAAGGTTTTTAGTATATCCCTTTTACCTTGATCTTTATATTTTCTATTTTGTCATTAACATCATCGTAGTAAACCTTTTATATGCTTTCATGGCCACCCTAGGACTCCCATGCATTTTGGGTTGTGGTAGTTTAGGATCTTGATGTTTTTTTTGGTGTCAACATGCTGTCTCTTTACATTTTCATCACCACAATAGCCTTCATGTGACCTTGCCATATTCCTTCCACATTCGCATCTGTATCTCATGTAAAGCATGTATCTTAACATGTCATAAGTATGCCCATACATTTCCTAGTAGCTTAATAGGTTCCATGAAATAAAAATGCTTTTTTTCAGCATGTTCATGCATCTATCTATCATCTCCATGCATTCTTTTTTTGTGTATACATGTTCACCATGTTCTATATCATGTTTATGGCACTTTGTTTGTGTTAAGATGCTTGTTTGAATGCTAGAGAACCCAATTTCAAAAAATACTCCCCAAGTTAAGTGCATGCTATCTCCCACACATGAAGAATAACATGGGCTTAAGAATTTTATGAAGTTGGTTTTTCAACCTTGGGGGTAAAGCAAGCATTCAGTTCTAGATTCATGGATGAATGAGTATAAGAATGTTGGTTTTCAAAAATGAACCAAAATCTTTTGGTTGAAAATGTGAATCCTTGGTCCTTAGCCAAACACCCTTATAATGGCATGGTCAACGGGCTGTTCCATCATCCCAAACTATTTTGAGACTATGGAATGAACTCGTGATGCCCATGTCAACCTTTCATCTTGGTTACAGATGTTTGAACGTCCATGGCCCAAGCTCCACCCAATAAAAAACCAAAAATACCAAAGACCTCCCCTATTTTGTTTTGGCAGCACAGTGGTCTAGTTTTGAAAAATTATTTAAAAATAAAAAATGATTTATCTAGAATGTATTAGTATTTTTCCCTTGAAGGATTTTGAATTACCTTTCCAATGATATCTCATTTCCCTTCAGATATTCTCAAATGTAATAGTTACAATTTTTTGAATCTTCACTGTCTAGCATTATGGGGGTGCTAATCCTTCCGCACACATAACTAACTCCTGACCTAAAACAACGAATCTCTGGTATTATTTTCAATAGGCATCCAGTCATTCCTAGCTTAAAATGATTGGTTACGACTCCAAGTTTATGGCCACTTCGTGGTGGCTATCCAAGACTAGTCAGATGAGCGATTCGTTCGATGGTCTTTTACTCTTTCATGTCAAACATCAAAATATTTTTTAGGTTGAGCGAGCTTTGGCCCTTCGAATCATCTAAACTTCATAAAGGCCAGGCACGTGGAATGTTGATAGCTTGGCGACTTGGCTGGGGACCAACTCAGAGAGTTAGGCTTATGACTAGCTATGTTTTGCTTGATCCTTGGTTCTTCGGTTTCCATAATTATTTAGATATAATTCCCTCTCCTTTTGCCTTCTAATCTTTTACTTTCTATGCCTTTATTTTGTGATTTTTTTTAGGGATCACCTTCTTTTTGAATGAATGTTGATTTGAATAAGTATGGTGGTATGGAGTAAAATAAAAGAAAGTTTGATAGTTTTCTAGACATACATCGTGCACTTTCATTTTGCACTAGATTCCCACCAAACACCATGGTGAGGCTAGTATCCTAATTATTAAGAGGATGTGAGCAATCTACCATCGTGAGTAACCTCCGTATAGGCATGGGAAGACCTTCCGGGATGTAAATTACCTATGTTTCTCACGAGTAACCCTCCACATTTGCATAGGGAAATACATCCACTAGGTCAAACCCATTTCGCTAAACCCGTGATGGGCCTAGGATCGAGGTACCTTGGCTATCTTTACTGGATGGAAGAGTGATTCGGATACCTATTTAAGTGCCTACTTAAACTCATATAGTGAGCCCTATGAGCCAAATGATGTCAAACCATACCAGAATGCTGATAGAATAACCCAGAGAATAAGGTCACTTAGGAAAACACTTCTTACCTTTACTCTTATGTACCATATTATAAAAGCGATGATAGGTGAACATCGTCCCTCACATTTGTCATGTTATTTTTATGATCATTTCTTTAGGGTATGCTTAATGTTCTATGGCTTACCCTTCCTTAGTAAATGGGTGATGACGAGTGAATGTTCACACCTACGATGCCAGAAGTTCATAATCTGACCAAAATAAGTCACCATACTAATGACTTAACACAAATATTAATGAACAAATGTCATTATTTGTTTGGTCAGGCCTGTCCTTACATGGTATTATATCACCACGCATAAAGGCAATCTTAGCATAGATATGCTGTGATGCTGTCCGATTGTTATGGTTGCCTCTATGCATTATACCAATTATTTTTGGGGTAAACTTTTAAGTGGCATTTTCATTTTGTTGCTTTCATTCTTTTGTATGCTTATTTCTTTGTACAGTTGCTAACTTATCATCTCTTTTTGTTCTCTTTTGCATGCATGCATGATTTCATTATTATCATTGCCATGGGATAATTGGCCAATGGTGCAGTTTCTACCAAGGTGTGTTTGTCATGGAGCAACAGTCCACCTCAGAGTTGAAATCTTTCAAGGAAGTTCGAGCTTGGTCTAAATGACGGCATCATGAAAATAGGGACGTCCTAAAACCCAAGTATATTTCAACAGTGTATAAAAAGATGAAAATAGGGTATCATTAGAACGACTGGCAAGATCTAAAATATATATGGACCAGTTCGGATAGTACCAAGAAGGAATCATTCACGAAGAGATACGAGGACATTGCCTTTTTACTTTAGGTCCATTTGGATGTTAATCTACTGCAGGCCGTTTCTGAATTTTGGAACCCTGCATATCGATGCTTTACCTTCAGCCACGAGGATTTGACCCCTATACTAGAGGAATACACCTCCTTGTTCAATATCGAAAGGGCCAAGACCGATAAAATGTATTGCAAAGCATTGAACCCTTCAACTTTTAAAAAAAGATTAGCCCAGATTCTCAATGCACCCAAGGCATGGATTGAGGGTCACATCAAGAAGAAGGCAAATGGTGAATGCGTTTCATGGGCTAGTTTGAAAAAGGCAATGGCAAATACCATCGACCTTTAAAAAATGTAAGATATATTCACTTTGGCAATATATGGCCTAGTCATTTTCCTGAAGACGCAAGGTTATGTCAAATAAGCAGTGGTGGATTTCATTTCTTGACTATGTTGCAACATTAACCCGGCACCTGCTACCATCACTGAAACCATTTGAGTCCTTAATTTTTGCAAGAAAATAGGGACATGACATTTCATTGGTTGTGCACCTATGCTTCACCTATGGCTTGTTAGCCCAGAAGAAAAGAAGAGGCCATACAATTTCTTCTCTAACTTCAGTCCTATTTCCAAAGTCCTCGAGAAGGAATGGCTTCACAAAAAGTTGAGGAACACTGGATCCAAAAAATTTAAAATCTCAACGGGGATGAAGTGACATGGAAGCTGCTTGGTTCTTGCCATAAACCACCATGTACAGATGTAGGGATTACAATTGTGTGCCACTCATTGGGTTATAGGGAAGTACCAGCTATGCACCTATTCTGGTCCTTCGATAATTGTTTTTTAGCAATTTATCCCCTTTGTTCAAGACCTAAAGGCATGCAACCTTGAATATGGCGAGCCAGATTATAAGTCAAAAATTTAGTTAGCCTTCTATGCTTGGAGACATACTCATTGCATATAAAGATACTAGAAAGGAAGTAGTATGACCCCGTGGTATAATGAATGGAAGATACATCACACTAATGATGCCTTGCCTCCATCTACCATTGTATCAGTAGATAAAGAATTCCCTTCTGAAATCGAATTGCTTAGATGAGAATTTGAACAAAAAAAGATAACTCTTACCAAGGAAATTGCCCACCTAAATGAGGAAAAGAGTCAATTTGAGATAGACCTTTATCTACATGAAGGTGAGCTAAAATGAGTTGATAAGGAGAAGAATCGTCTCAAAGAAGATCTCCAAAATCTAAGGAAATACTATGTGGCTGTCAGTAAAGCAAACAAATCATGACACCAGGGCAAGTCTTCAATCAGGTGGAGAACAAAAATTGCCACCCTCGAAAAAGAACTACATCAGTGGAAAGAAGTAACTAAAGACAGTAAAGAGAAGCTTGTCAGAGCTCGAACCCTCGTATTGACTTATCAAAAAAGAAATGCATAGTTAGAAGCTTGAATTTAAGATTTGAGAGTGAATCAGGTTGAGAATGAGACATTAACAGTCAGGGTTCAAGGCTTAGAGCAGTCATTACAAGCTTGCTAAAATCTGGTGGATAAATTAATATAGGCTGTAGAAAGACGGGAACAAGAATGGAAACAAATAGTTGATCAGGCACACCAAAATTATCAGACTCATCATCGCCATCTTATTGAACAAATTCAGGCAGCTCAGTTGGAGGTCAAATATACGATGGACATGGCTCGATCTCTAGCATGCAGCATTTTACCCACTGGAGCTCACGAACAAGAACTACTATATTTCTTAGAACAAGTGATTAAATAATGTAATCATGCCAGATATTTACAAATGTAATCATATGTATTCAAGACTTTGGTTCCTTCAATGAAAGATGCTATTGGTGGAGCTACTTCCTAATCCAATTATCCCTCTTGCATTTGCATCAATAACAATTATTCTTTTTCTGGTTCGCATCAATAACATAATTCTTTTTATGCTTCATCAATTCATATCCATTTCATGTCATGTCATAACATATTCTACAGGTCTAATCCATTAATAATTTAAAGTAAAGGTGTCCCAAAACACGGAATCTTTAGCTCACCATCGCTACAACACTCGTACCCATCGTAAAGCCATGGAAAATGATCATCAGTCCTGCATTAAGCAACTAGAACTCATGTACAGAGAATCTCAAGAACAATCAGCCTGCAGGAATAAAAAAACTTCAATATTAAATGGTGGAATTGACAAAACTATTGTCTGAAGCTTTAAAGGATAAAAGACAAACGATCATCGTCGATGCTGGCAAAGGATCGGCTAACCCCGAGAGTAATTTGAATGGTGTTACTAAGGCTATTAGTGTGCATGAAGTAGCTTTGCATGAATAGCATCCCCCGATAGCAAGAATTCCATCGACTCAACCATTCATTTATCTCAATCCTATAACAGCACCACATTTAGTTCAAGGCTCTTCGCCTGTTATACCTATAGTACTAGATCTTGATGAACAAGTAGAGCAAGAAAGGGCAAAAAGGTCTTCGAAAATGATGAAGACTTAGACAAATACCAATCTCTAGAGAAATGTCAAGTTATCGAGAGAAGTTAGAAATTTGGAATTATAGATGCAAAAGCTTTAGGATTGGTCTCTAGTCTTATCATTCTGCAAAAATTCAAGGTGCCAAAGTTTGAAAAATTTAATGAGACCAGAGATCCCACTGCCTACCTTTGGATGTGTTGTTGCAAGATGATCGGGTATGAGGTAAACAAAAAATTGCTAATCCGTTACTTTTAGGATAGTTTAACTAGGGCAACTCTCCTTGGTACATAGGGCTAGACCTTATAAGGATTCAAACATGGACAGATCTGGCTCATGCATTCTTCGACCAATATAAGTACGTATTTAACTAAGCCCCAGATCGCCTCTCCCTCTTGAACATGGAGAAGAAAGCCTCTAAGAGTTTTAGGTAGTATGCCTAAAGATGAAGGAAGAAGGTAGCTCAGGTTCAGCTTCTATTAATTGAAAGAGAAATGATAATTATGTTTGTTGACACTTTGAAAGCTCCTTACTATGAGAAGTTGGTGGGAAACACCACAAAGAATTTTTCTTATATAGTTATATCAGGGGAGATGATTGATACTGCCATCAAAAGTGGGAAAATATATATGAGAGAATCATCCAGGTCAATTAAGAAACCAATAAGTAAAAGAAAGGAAAAAAAAAGAAAGTGCTATCAGTCATGGCACCGTAAAGTTCCCTCAAAATCTAGGCTTAACTCAAGGGGTATATGCCTCAAATATGTTGTATCTGGGTTTTGGCCTTTACCAAATGACACCAACAGTACACTTTACTGCTGGGTTTTGGCCTTTACCAAATGACACCAACAGTACACTTTACTGGGTTGCTCTAATAGTCACCCTCACACCAAATCCTATTTAAAACACTCTTCCAAGCACACAACCTCACAGCACAGACAATGCTAGAGCCCTAAGTAATCATCAAGCACCCTAAGAAATGAAACATTTTTACCTTTTACCATACTCAGATAAAGAGATCTATAATTGCCTATTAGTCGACCGAGTGTTCTTAGACCTAAAATCTTTACTATACCCTAACTGGTATGATGAGAATGCTTACTGTGAATACTATGCTGGAGCATAGGGACACTCAATTGAGAACTACACTTTACTCAAGAGAAAGGTGCAAGGCTTGCTGAAAAGAGGCAGAATCAAAATAGAGCAAGGGCTAGGACCAAATATTGGGGCCAACTTACTCTTTAATCATAATAAACCGAGGGTAAATACCATGATTGATAGGAAAGGCTGTTAGACCAAAAGAGATGTCAGAGAGGTTAAGACGCCAATAAGTAAAGTGTGGTAAGCATTCAGGGAGGTGGGGATAGTCAGCCAAAAAGAGGAATTCACAGAGTCTTCTTGCTGCTATTGTGCTCAAGAGCATGATTTAAGCAATGTTTATTATTCCTGAAAATGGTCCAAGGAATGATGAATCTATCTGAGATAAAATTCTATGAGGAATGTCATGAACTGACCTATCCATTTGTTAACATTATCGAAGAAGAGGAAATGAATGACGATGGCATCATGATTTGCCTTTCTCTTATGAGCATGGAGATGCAGCCAAATGAAAGCTTTAAGCATTATACCATTAGGTGGATGGAAAAGGTTGCCCAAATTCAACCACTATTGACGGAGAAGGAAATGATCATTAGGTTCATTGGCATACTACAGTCACCATACTATGATGAAGTGGTAAAAAAAACCCTTAAAAGCTTTATGGATGTAGTCATACTTTGTGGGATGATGGATGAGGCTTTCAAAAGAGAATCAGGTAGGGGCTAGAAGAAAGGAAAAGTCAAAACAACATGACAGTTGAGGTTCGACAAAGGAGCAAGTTCATCTCAAACCTGTGTAGATGCAGACCTAGAAAGGTTCATTGCTGAGCAAAATTACGAGATTGTGAAAATTGTGGAAGAGCTAAGAATGCCAATAAGCATAATTTGGTAGATTCTAGTAAAGGCCAAATTAGTTAATGGGGTTAAAAAGAAAGAGGAAAAAGTAGACAACTTTTACGATTACCATATAGTACATGGTCATACTCTTCAAATGTGTAAAGAGTTTCGTGCCATGGTTCAAAGAATGATGAAGGAAGGTAGCATCAAATTTTATGATGAGAAGTAGACTTTAACTATTCAAACCATAAAGGCACTTCCATTTGTCAATGCCATAGAAGGGGATGGGATAATTTCTCCTATGGCATCGGGAGACCACTGATCTTGTATGATAATTGATCATATCCTTAGGCCACTCTTGCCTCATCTGCACCAAGGATGGTTATTCAATTGCCATCTCCATTCTCCTATGAAGACAACAAGGCTGTTCCCTGGAATGATGAGAGTAAAACCTTGATTATCGAGGAATCTAGTCAACTAGCCTCAAATATTGATCTTTCAGTGGTGAGCCACTTAACTCGAAATGGTATGTGTTATGCACCACTAGCCTTAAAAGATGAAGCTCAGTAAGAAGATACTAGCCAAAATCTTCGAACACTTAAGTCTACAACTAAAGGGTCAGATTCAAAAGTCACCAAGGAATCGATTAGTGAAAAAAAAGCAATAAAGTTTTTTAAGTTCATTAAACACAGTGAACTCCGAAGCCCTAAACCAAAATATCTGTACTGTTACTTTTATTGAACTCTGAAGCTTATAAAAATGCGCTTCTAAAAGTTTTGAATGAGGCGTATGTCCCTCTTGATATTTTTATAGGCCAGCTAGATTATCTAGTGAACAATATCATGGCTGACAATTACATATCTTTAAGTGATGACAAGATTCCACAAGGAGGAAAAAGGAATCATAAAGCCCTTCACATCACCACATACTACAAATGAAGCTTATTGCCTAGGGTGCTCATCGATAACGGGTCAGCTTTGAATGTAGTGCCTATGTCATGCCTGAATAAACTCCATATTGATACATCTCACATTCAAAATAGCCACACAGTCATGCGGGTGTTTGACGAAACCTATAGAAGCATTATGAGAAACATCACTATCCCAATCCAAATAGGCCCATGTACTTATGAGTTTAACTTTCATGTGATGGACATTGCTCTATCATATAATTGCCTTTTAGGAAGGCCATGGATCCATTCTGCGGGAGCAGTTCCATTATCCTTGCACCAAAAAGTAAAGTTTGTAATTGGAAACAAAGTTGTCAATATTGGTGGAGAAGAAGATATCATTGCTACTACCTTAACCAATACCCCATATGTTAAACCCAATAAAGGCATTCTAGAACCCTTTTTTCAATCATTTGAGTTCATCAATGCCACCTATGTTAAGGAAAGATCACCCATGATTAAGCCTCATCTGTCAGGAAGCACACAAATGGGCTTAAAACTAATAGTTGGTAAAGGTGCTTAAGCTGAAAAAGGGCTTGGAAGATGCCTCCAAGAAGTTGCTAAAGCTCTAAAGGTGACCCATCAGACTGATAAGAGAGGAATGGGTTTCAAACCTAATGCACAGCAGAAAAAGAAGCAAGCCGAGAAGAATTGAGAGAAAAGAATAGCACGTCTATTAGGACAAGACATTAGACGCGAACCTATGGCATTTTCTCATCTCCAGTATAGCTAGCCATTTTATGACAATATGCCATCAAATGTGCCTTGGGACATGTGAATCTGCCATACTTTTCAAGCTTTAAAATTTTAAAGTTTGGTGGGATAATAAATCAGTCACTAGACTAAGATAATCAACATCAACACCACTGTAGAGCTTAGATCTTCTATAGCCTATAACCTTATTTAAGGAAGCTATAACTTTTTTCTTAATTTCTGCTTTAGCTAAATTTTGGCCCTTTTGCTTATGCTTTTCTTCTTCATCCAAGTCAAGAACTACTAACTCCTCTTGGGCAGCAGTGGTCTTCGCATCTGCCCTTTGTGGGAGAAGTGTCAGGGTTAATATAAATGGTTGGTGGCAAACTAGCTGCAAGCATATTTTGTTGTATGTTTTGGTATTTATGTATCTTGAATATTAGCCAGTAGTCCTTCTACTTGCATTCCAATGGATGCCCTAGCAAAAGTGTTAGTAGTACCTTTTAGCTGTTAGCGAACTAGCTCCCTTATCTTAAGTATTTCACTGAACTTGAAATTTGTGCTTATATTTCTTCCTATTATATGGTATCTTTAATTTAATGATTTGTGTTATTCCACCTTAAAAATGGGAAAAAGAACATAAATTAGTTTGCAAGAATATGCATGTTCTTGTTAGCATTAATTTTTATTATTAATCCTTATATGGATGTCAATGAATGGAATATTGATATATGGATTAATGAACAGATAAATGATGAATGAATGAATTAATGAATGAATGGATGAGTGAGTGAATGAATGAGGCAACATCTTATGGGACAAATTAGATGTGAAGCAATAAGCTACGTATCAGACATAAAGATTACTGTAAGGGCCAGAATCTGAAGAATTTGAGTTATGATTCAGCACCGTTAACCAAAACCTTTTGATTTATTTATTCATGGTTGGTCTACACTTATAGGATTCAAAAGAAAAAGCAATAAAAGGACCATTCTTGCAAAACATTTCATTTTCCTAGCT
>JBBYHL010048151.1:43050-74276 GCA_038381835.1 Adansonia madagascariensis | reverse complement strand
AATTGGATGAATTCTCTAACTTTGTATTGCAACTGGAGGTAGTCTTCTATTGAGTGACCTTAATTGCTAAAGTGACAGTTGTGCTGGTCATTGGCATTATAATCACTTGGGTATGAAGTTTTCAACGGTTCCATCTATAAGGGCACCATAAAATAGTTCCAAAGTTGCGATAGCAATTCAGCATAGAAGATGGGAATTGGATCAATTGATTCTAGTCTTGATTGTTTCCCCTTTGAAATAAGTGGTTTGCAAATAATTTGGTAGTGAGTCCCTTTAATCCACTATTTATTTTGAACCTTAAAACTCTAGCTTTTATAAGGCTTTCCACCTTGTTTTAAAATTGAGTGTAGTCCTAGATAGAGTGTCTCTAGACTCTAACATGGTACTTATAGTTGGCTAGGGGATTATACACTTTTTTATATGGGATTTCATGGGCTTTAACATGAATAGGTATGACAAATCGATTTTGGAGCAGATGAGGGTACACATTCCTATAGGTTAGTGGGATTAAATCAAATTAAATTTATTTTTCTAATTTTGCTATGATTTCTTGCTCGTACCAGAGCCTGAGGGTGATTGGGGAGTGATAAAATGTTGACAAGGGTTTGGTTTACTCTACAGTGATGGGAGATTACAAATATTCCTTTTCATTATCTGAATTGACCATGGATCCAAATCCTCCTCTAACGACATGTCTAATTTAGTTTTTGAGCTAGTGATAGTAGTGGGATGGAGTAAGGGCAAAGTGATAGTAACTCTTAAAGGCAATATATTTTGCTTTGATTCTAATCCCTTATCCTTTCTATCAGCTCTTAAAGTTATCTTTTTATTTCTTGCACATCTTGCCTAACTTCCTTGATAGTTCTTTCCAAAGTACTAACTTGGGCTTCAACTGAGTTGTCAAGCACATGCCTAATTGACCTAAAATAGATGATGAAGCTTTTTTGAAGACTCCCTTTTAAGAATATTATTAGTTATTTCAAACAATTTTGCAAGCAGTTCTTTCATTCCCCAAACCTTGTATGTAAATTCCTCTTAGATGGACTCTAATGCACTAATTCTTGCTTCTAAATTGTCACCCATGTCTTAGTCCTTTAAAATGCAATAAATGGAATAGATTTAGCAAACTATGAAAATTATGAATGCATGTCTATACAAATAAACAAATATGTAAACGTTGTTGACGCGCATGATTTTATAAGTTTTCATGGGATATAAATGTCGTTTAAAGATGAAAAGGAAAAATCCCAAGACTATCTATTCTCTCTTCATTTAGTAGACCCAAAGGCTTTAAAAATTTAATCAATTTGACTTTTATTTTGATTTGATTTTTTGTTTTTTTTTAAAAGAAAGGTTCATGTTTTCTCCTTTTTTTTTTTAAAAAAAAAATTTAATTAAGAAAAAATTGATGAAGTGCATTTTTTCGGTCATAGAAATTTTTATTAAAAATAAAATAGCAACTAGAAAAAAATGCTCCAAAAGAATTCATCACTATATTACAAATTAAGGCAAGAAATAAATAAATAAAATTTATCATGGCAGCATAATATACATTCATTGCCTTAAAAAAAATAAAATTATAAGAGTTAAAAGGTTAGAAGCATTCCCCTATGTGTACCTAATTCGGTAACTTCTAAAATAGGGTATGGTTCTGACTAGGTGAAGCCCCTACAGTTCATTCCATTAGGTTCAGGTTAGACATCTAAATAGGTTCTCGAATTGTTCCTCAAGTCCAAAAAGAACTAACAAGGTATTTTAATCCTTACCCATAGTAGGTCTATGTCGGAAAGGGTTCAATTTGATTGGTAGTATTTTTCATGCCAACAACAAGGCCAACACTTGGGGTAGGTATAGGAATTTACACCTGATAGATTTTTTGCTGGCCCAAATAAAGGCTAACACCTTAGAAGGTGCTACTTGACCCCCTCCTAAATTATTAGGTAACCTATGCCCCTTCCATATGCCTGGGGGAGAGTTTAACGCATGCATGTGCATAGTATGTGTGGGGGAACAAACAAACCTTTATGACTTGACTCTTTCAAAATAATAAAAACCTTTATTCTAAATGCCTCAGAAAAATAATGCTATAAAACAATTGAAAGGAATAGTGAAAAATATGAAGAATATATACCATGATTTCCATATAAATCAAAATCACAATAAAAATGAAACAAAAAAATACCAAGAATTATAATTAAATACTGATTGAAATTGAATTAATTAAAATTCAGTTAACATGTAATTAACTTTAGGCCTAACTCTCTAGCCAGTCCCCAATAGAGTCACCAAGCTGTTGCAACATGGTCTAGATACGAATCCTAACCAACCTGACCTAAAAGACTGGTGTATCCCTTATTCCTATATAAATCTCTATATTATTCTTTTATTTTTTAGGAGCCACATTATTATTATTTCCATATTTTTTTGGGGACTGAGTTATCAAGATGAATCTTTTACTTGACTTAACTCTAAATAGTCATTTTGAAATGATTATTTTTATTTTTAGAATTGCTACTAATTTATTTTGGCTAAGTGAGATTGGTCACCTACCAAAGTTTATGTCAAGGGTTACAAAACCCTAAACAAACTTTAAAGTCTGTACTTATACTAGAAATCATATAAAAGGGTTCTAGAGTTAGGTACAATCACAAGTAAAGATCGACCTTCTCGTAATGCTCAGAAATCGGTACCTATTAACCATGTGTTAATATAAATTTTGATTTTTATTTGGTTTCAATATTGGATATTTAATTATAATTCCCACATACAAAAATAAATTTTATGAAATAAATTTATTATTCAGTATGTGAAAATCGAGTTTTCAATATTTTTAAAAATTAAAATTTCTTTTCTACCCTACTGGAGAGTCAGAGGAATATGAAAAGTCAAAATATCTTCTATACCTGACAAGAAAACTAGAGGAATGTGAGAGTTTTTTTTAACAATCAAAATTTCTTATGTACCCCACTGAAGAACTAGAGGAATATGATAGGTTTTATTTTCATAAAATTTAAAAAAAATTGATTTTCTTTTTTTATAAGGATATCTCATTATTAAAATAATTCATCGAATTCCTCTTATACTCTAGGAGAAATTAATGCAATGTCCCTAAGGTATACCTTCAGCATATAAGTATCCTGATGCCCTAAAAGATTTTATAACTTAATAGATGAATGAACCTATTCCTATTATACACCCTAGACATAGAAGTATCCTAGTGATCATTTAGGACTTTGTTCTAATATAAATTACTAAAATGTCCCTAAGGTCTACCTTTGACATAAAAGTATCCCAATAACTTTAAAGGACTCGATAACTTCATAAAAAAGATGAACTTGTCCTTATTATGCATCTTCAACATAGAAGTATCTTGTTGATCATAAGGGACTCGGTTTTAAGGTTAAAATTGCTAAAATACCCTTAAAGTGTACATTTGACATAAAAATATCCCGATAACCTAAAGGACTTAAGTACATCATGATATGATGATCTTACCCTAAATGGGTAATTTTAACATCATTGGACCTAACATGCAAAAATTGCTAATAAGTCCCTAAATTTTAAAAATTATAGTTCGTACCCTACAGGACAACTGGAAGAATATGAAAGGTTTTAATACTTCCTACATCTCACTAGAGGATAGGAGGAATGCTAGAAATATTCCTAAAATATCAAAAATATCCTAAGTGAGTAATTTAGTGTTTAAAAGACTCCATTAACCCTAAATGCATGGTTTTACAAAAAAGACTCCAAACTTTTCTAACTTTCAATTTAATCCCTAAATGCAACAAAATACACCACATCAAACATGTCCAAATGAACAATAAAAACATACCAAAAATCATAAAGAATATTTGGCCAAACACCTTTAGCTTTCAAACTATTTTTCCAAGTTTTGCAAATAAATCCCTAAGCTTTCCAAAATTACAAAAAGACCCATAAAAATCTAAAAATACATGAGTCACATTTAAACATGTTAAAAATCCATGAAAACATACATAAGGGTCGATAAAGCATTCGTCTAAGCATATATGACCTTTGAAAAAAATTTCACTTTTTATAATTTAGTCCCTGCATGTTTTAAAGATTACAAAACAATACCAAACATACCAAAATCAACACAAAATACATAGTAAAAATTACATAATAAATTCGGCCAAGCACCTATAGCCTTAAAATAATATTTTTTTGAATTTTTACAAATAGGCCCTTAAATTTTTTTAAATTACAAAAAACCCTAAAAAGATTACAAATGCATGAAATATCTTTCACCACGTTAAAAATACACAAAACACATCCCCAAGGGTGTATGAAACTCTCAACCAAACTTAGATAGCCTTGCGATAACTTTTTTGATTTTTTCAATTTAATCCTTAAACATTGCATAATTACAAATAGGCTAAAAAAATAAAACATCATAAAATCACCCATATTACTTTTGGCCAACCATGGAAAATATCCTTTCAAGAGCTTTAAAATTTTGGGAAAAAAATTATTTTTAGGCCCCCACAAGTTTTAAATATTACAAACTAGTCTAAAATATCATAAAATCAAGCATGAAAAATTATTCAAGAGCTACAATCATTTTCAGCCAGAGTGAAAATCAACAAAAAATAGTTTTTTTCATCATATATTTTCATGAATATCAATATTCATACATGTCATGATTTTTACCAAGCTTGAATATGCATAAAATCATGATAAATAATGAACATATCAACATAAATCAATATAAAAATATTAAGAAAGATAGCACAAAATATATACATGAAAATAAGATCATTTCTATCAACAAACGCAAATTATCTTGATGAAAGTTAACATATGACTATGAAAAATTAAATAGAACAACAAAATCAAAAAAACTTTGTCCCCAACCATTATACTTGGCCTTTCAACATGGATTAAAATCCATGAGCACAAGCATGATTTTTGCTCACTAAAAGAAAGAAAAATGAATGAAAATAACAAAAACTAAAAATTTGCTAAGTATTTTTACCTTAAGAGTGTAGAAAATATGTAGAAATCTTGATTCTATTAATTGTTTTTTTTTTTTTGGAAAACCCTTATGCTTTACTAGAAGCACCTTCCCCTTATTTATAAGGGGAAGAAGTTAGCCAAGCATTGGAGAAACCCCTTGGTTGAATGCTTCAAGGAAATTCTACCAATTTTTTCTTATTCTTTTATTAAATAATTTATCAGTTAATTAATCTTTTAGATATTTCTAGGTTATATCTAGCTTTTAATTAATGAATTTATATTAGTCAAAAAGCGTAAGGTAGGCTAGGGTTAGATCCTATGATACTTAGGATAATATTAATTTAATGTATAGTTAAAATGCACTTAAATTGGTTAAGGAAAAATTAAACTCCAACCAAACTAGTTCATGTGACTAAATCAATAAATTTTACAACTAAAATGAATATAATCAAAATTTTGAGAATGGAAAAAATGAAAAAAATAGTCATAATTACAAATTTTATAAAAAAATGAATTGAAAGGACTAAATTGCAAGAAATTGAAAGTTATGAATTATTAAAGTTATTTACGAATTTAAACACATAAAAAGCTTAATTTAAAATTTATATGAAATTTTGGGATAAAAAAGAATTAGTAAAAATTTTAGAAAGAAAAAAATTATTGGCTTTGTTGAAAAATCAAAATGGGCTTTTGTAGAAAAAAAATATATTTTGGTGTACGCTACACAAAGAATTCTTTTTTTCCTTTATAACAGATTAAGATTGCACTAGAAAGCATGAAAATTGATATTCGAAACCATGTGGGGAACCTTTTATTTTAAGGTGATGACTTTTAGGTTGAAAAATGCTAGGGTAACATATTAAAGAGCGAAAATGACTTTGTTCTGTGACAAGATGCATAAAGAGATTAAAGCTTATATGGATGTTAAGTGTCACAAAAAAAAAGTGAGCATGTCATGAGTCGTTATAAGTTTTTTGAAAGGTTATAAAAGTTTCAGCTTAAGCTAAACTTGGCTAAGTGCATTTTTAGGGTAACCTGAGGGAAGTTGTTTGCCTTCATTATTAGTGAGAGGGAGATAGAAGTTGACCCAAATAAAATTAAGGTCATAAATAGTTTGTCATTGCCTCGTACAGAATAAAAGGTGAGGAATTTCTTAGGAATTCTAAACTACATCACTAGGTTTATTTCTTAGGTTACAAATGAACTAATTTTTTACTCATTTGAAAGCACAATGAGAAAGGGATGAAAAGTGTTAGGAAGCCTTTGATAAGGTTAAACACTATCTTTTAAACCTTTAATTTTTATACCTCTAATTTTGGAATGGCTTTTGATCTTGTACTTGTCAGTGTTTAAGAAGTGCATTGGATATATGTTGGGGAAACACGATGAAACAGGTAAGAATGATTAGGCAGTCTACTACCTTACCAAGAAATTCATCAAGTATGAACCAAGTACTCATTTGTAGAAAATTTATATTATGCTTTGGTATGGAAGCACAAAGGCTTAGGTAATATATGCTGCATGATGCTAATTGGTTGATCGTGTAGCTAGATTGATCAAGTACTTGTTTAAAGCACTTCTATTATTAAGAAGAACATCTTGATGGTAAATCTACTTTTAGAGTATGATATAGAGTATGTGAGTCAAAAGGTCATAAAAAAAATGCAATGGGGAGTTTTGATCAAGCTAAGAAATATATGACAATGAGCCATTGAATTTTGGCATCCTAAATGAAGACTTGACGTGTATTTCACAAGAAAAAGTCTCTCTTGAGAAGTAGCTCTAGTAGATGTATTTTAATAGTGGTTCAAATGCCTTATGACATAGATTTAGGGCTATTCTATATTACTCAATGGTGATCATTATCCCTTCACAACGAGGTTGGACTTTGATTTCACTAACACTGTAATAGAATATAAGGCTTCTATCATGGGACTTTGGACAACTATTAATAGGAAAATAAATGAGTTGGAAGTCTTCAAAGACTTAGCCTTACTAATTTACCAATTACACAAAGAATGGAAGACTCGTGATTAGGAATTGATTTAGTAATGAAAGTTTACACTTGAATTGGTAGAGGAATTCACAAAAATAAGATTTAGCCATCTTTCTTGTGAAGAGAACTAAATGGTGGATGCCTTAGTCATTCTAGTGTCAATATTCAAAATAGATGAAAGGGTCAAGGGTTTACCATTTCTAGATGAACATACATGAGTTTTTGGCCCACTGTTAAAACATTAAAAAAGAGATAGATGGTCATCTATGGAATTACTATATACTACAATACGTGAAAAACCAACAATATCTAGATCAATGCTTTGAGAATGATAAGAGAACATTAAATAGAATGGCAATGGGTTTTCTTCTAGATGGCAACATTTTGTAAAAGTTTGGATCAAATGCTTCTTAGATGTATGGATGTCGATGAAGCCTAAAGAATTTTAGAAGAGGTCCACAAAAGGATATGTAGGACTCATGCCAACGATCACTTGATGGCAAAATAAATTATAAGATTAAGGTATTATTGGATGAATATTGTTTTTTTGCTTCCACTCTTCTGCCAGTTCTTTTAGAATTCTCCAAAAGAATGTAGGACCTCAAATATGGTCAAATCGATGCATTTTCTTACCTTAGAAATGGTTTTAGGCCTATATGTATAGTAATTGCACCATGCACCGAAATATCTTTCACACTTTTACCATTCAAGGACCTAATTATATAAGCAAAAATAGCAATGACAGATTAATTCACTTACTTAGGTAGTCAAAGAAGTCTAATGCGGTTACCTCAGTATGCCATAACACCCTCAAGAATAATACCAAACCATACATGGCTAAGGTTAACGCACCTGTTACTTGATTGTTCTAATGGTACTTTAAAATTCACTCTCGTAGAAATTCCTACAGGACCCAATCACTTGAACCTTTCTTCTTCACATGTGGTCTCTTGGTTGGAATAGCATGTCCAAAATCTTGGAAAGCTTCTTTTGACAATTGAAAGCCTTAGACTCATGTTAATAGATTTTGCCCAAATCAATTAACTCAATACGGAGCAAGGTTGATTACTTTTTAATGGTAGGTGTTAATTCTTCTTGATTGAATATGAAAAACTAATACAATATGCCCAAAAACTCTATTATTGCTGAAATCATCTTCTTATCAACTTGACTTAGCAAGAGAAAGGCTATGTCCTTGTATTTCTTAATAAATTGACTATGTCTCGTATCCTTGTCATCATCTCCAAAGTTTCATCAATTCTAACAAGGTGTTTTGATTTATATTTAGATATACAACAGACGGTAAGAACAAAATCACTTGGTAAACAATCCTTATTTTCTTTTTTATTCTCTTCCAACTCAACCTGGATGTCTTGATATTTCTTGTATTGACAATCATCCATACTAGATCCTATCCCTTTATGAAGTCGATAAAAATTTCCTTGATTCATATCTTGCTTAAAATAAGCATTCTTATATGTAGATGATGCATGTATTGAAAAAAGAAAAAGACAAAACACAATTTAGTCACAAAAGATAAAAAAAATGATACTAACATAGTATAAAATTAGATTTTTAGTTATTTGACAAATATTAAATGTTACACAAAAAATTGTAAAAATTTTATTTTAGCTATTATCCCTCCCATCATAAATATTAAAGTCTATGCTATATGTCCAAAAAAAATGATAAATGGTCAGGAAGCATTCCTTCATGTATACTTATAGAGTGGTAACCTTTATAAACGAGTATGGCTCTACTTAGGTAAGATTTTTACAGCTTAATTCATTAGGTTTGGGTTAACATTTAAGTGGTGCTCAAATAGTTCCTTATTTTTGTCCAAAAAGGATTAACATGGCACCCCAATCCTTACGCATCATAGGTCATTGGCAGAAGGGGTTTGATTTGGGAAGAAGCATTTTCTAGGCTTGTGTAAAAGCTAACAACTCATGAAGACATAGATCCTTTACACCCAAGAAACATTTCACTAGCCTATGCAAAGGCTAACACCTCATCAGTAAAGCTACTTTGCCCCTCTTAATAAGGTTTGAGACTTTAAATAGGCTTGTATCATGGAATGCACATGATATGTGTATGTGAAAGAACAAACAAACTTTTTACCACTTATTCTACAACTCTTATCCTAAATATCACCCATATCAAATAAGAAATATGTGTTAAAAGATGACAAATGTATATACAGAAGAAGTATTTATTTCAAAAAAGAGAGGAACTATAGTCAAATACCAATCTAGTCAACTAATTTGAACTCTAAATAATACATGATTAATTTTAGGATTGAATCTCGAAATGTCCTAACGAAGTCACCAAAATATTGCAGCATTTCTTTTGTCAAGGTAAAAATCCTGGGAGACCATTTTGGACTTAGGTAAACATGGTTTTTTGTGAATCTTTCATCCGACTTTTCCCATATAGCTATTACAAAATAGCTAGCAGATAAGAGTCATTACCAATCTTTTTAGCCTAAGTGCGATTGGTTACGGATTGAAGTAGGCCTTCTCGTGATGCCAAATACTTGGTACCAATTAATCACATGTATTCGAATTTATTTTTCTCATTTAAATCATTTGTATTCAGTCATAATCCCCATTTATCTATTTAAAATCAAACAAATATCACTAAAAGAATGCATCTCGACTTTTACTAGGACTAGCTTAAATGTACAACTGATTCAAAGCTAAAATTATCTATAAAGAAAAAAATCCATAAAAGCATTTAACTCCATTTTTAATACGTTTTATTAAATTTGACTCCCCTTAAAAGAAATTAAAAAATAGTACACTTAGACTAAGTTAAAGGAATCACAAATTTAAAAACAAGATTAAAAATTAATTTTATTTAATTCACTTTATGTGTTTTAATGTGAATCACTAAAGATCTTCTATAGGATACTCCTAGACTTATTGACATACTAAACAAGACTCCAAGAATCAATTTTAAGGCATTCGAGTGCCTTGGAATAGTGAACACCAAACCTAAAGAGAATCAAGATAGAAGACATATTTTGTCTTTCAAGCTCTCTGAATTTATTTTGGGTTATTCCTATCACATAAAATCACTAAATTAAATGCTTTGATTGTTGACTCACTATTCTTTAACCAAAAAAATACTTAAAATATTCTAGAAAATTGTTTTGGCTTTCACGCAAATTTTTTAATGGGATGCTACTACATCCCACAGCATGTCTAACTAGCCTACCTCTTAGATTTTCTTCTTTATTCGTTCGAAATACCCACCAGATATGCTTGGAAAGCTTATTCACTCTACTTTTATCTAAAAATATGAGAAAAATACATAAAAATGATATCCTCATAAAAAATAGTTTCTATTACTGATCAAGTGCTGAAAAAAAGCCATGCAAATCGATCGTGTTTAGGAATTTTTTTGCATTCATCTGATTATGAAATCAAATGTTTCAAAATGCCTATTACACATCCCAACAAATGAGGAATACATTAAAAATACTAGTTTTATACCATATTTTAAATACTTCTTTTTGCAAGACTATTGTGCTAGGTTGTAGTATTAACTCTAACACAACTTATGATCATGAAGCATTTTATCAAATTTTTAAAACATGTTTTTGAATGTTCGAACATTTAAAAAAAAGACCAAATAGACTCTATGAATATCTTATATGAGGAAACAACAAAGACCTTTAAGTGCCATAACCTAGAATGATGTTTTCGACATTGGCGATATACTTTGGAGTCATACGAATGTCTCCGTATTTATCGTTTTTATTCATTATTATTTATTTTTAACAAGTGAAAGGGACATTAATACCACTAACTTGTGTGTTGTAACCAGTAATTGACACTAAATACTATGTTTTTAACTCACCTAGGCATCACCTAATGATTCACATAAAGGCTCACTAAGTTTAGACTCAACAAAACATGTTTTAACACTTAGAAAACATTTTTATTTGCTCCAAATCATCTTTTAACTAGGTTATTTTATTAAATGTACCCAAGTTGTTCATATAAGAACTTATTAAACAAAATAAAACCTTGACTCACCCATTAACTCAGTGAACTAATATTTGTCCTTGGGGTTCTTTTTTTGAAAACAAGGTTTTTACACATTTTAAACACTCTAACATGCATTTTGCCAAACATATAGAATACTAACTTATAGTTCTAGCAATTAATCATCCACAAACCTATTCTAAACACAAATTCATCTTAGAAGAATATTTACAAATTAAGTATGCTCATCTAAACATCAATTTCTCATCATTTAACAATCAAGCATAAGAAAACAAGGTTGGATTGAATTCAATTAGCATGTTTAACAATTAAAGCATGCTTTCAATCATTTAAGCTCAACTATTTTTTATGTAAGCTTCTAATATCATCAAATTAAGTATCAATTTTAGTTTACCCAAGTTCAATTCAACTTATTTCATCAAGGTTCATCAATATATCATCATTTAAGCATAACTGAAACTAAGATTATAAACATTTAAGCATGGCCAAATATTGCTATGACATTTTGCTCTTGTTTAAACCTCACATCAAGTTTAAAGATTATGGATTTCATCATTTTACCTCATGATTTCAATTTTAATCTTCCTAATTTTAGTTTACATTACCTAATTACTAGCTCAACTAAGCTTTAATCATCAAGATTTCATGAAATCAAGTTGACTAAACCTAATCTAAGTTAACCTCCATGTTCGAACACTCTAATCAAGATAGGTTAAGTTCATTTAGCATGATTTTTAACTTATTTCTTCAATTAATCCATAAATCATCTTCAATATCATTAGATCTAACTTAACCCTAACTTGAATCAAGATCAAAACATCATTGCATCATGAACCAAAGTGGCTAAATCATATTCAAGCATGAATTAATTAATTAAATCATGAAATTAAATTGAAATTAAAGATAAAAGTTAGAAATTATGCACACTCCAAGCTAGAAGTTGTCCTAAAAATGATGCAAGCTTGAGAGAAAAATGAAAATTTTAGAATTTTTAACATTATATAAATGTTTAAAGATGATGAAAATGTGGATAGTCACCCTCATTTATGGACCTCAAAGTTGGTGATTTAAGCTTAAATCACCCTATGGTAATGTTAGCTTAATCATTAACCTCCTAATAAAATTAAAAGAAATGGCATTAATGCCCTTAATGAATGGATAAGAAAAATTGGCACATTTAGCACATGTTGAGTTCGGCCAAGGCATGGTTCCTACACTAGTCTTGTACGATTTGTATGCCATTCAATTGATCATGATATGCCCATGCAAAAATGTAATTGAATGTTTCATCCTGTAGTAAAAATGTATCCTAATGACTTTCTCTAAAAATATGAATTTTTTATCTTAAACCTCTTAGATTAAGCCCTCGAAAACTTTTGGCATTCTAAATTCCTAAGGTCATTTCATGACTCGATCCCGCTTACACCTTCTTAGCCTAAATTCCATGTTCAATTTCATTTTGGTGTAACCAATTTCAAAATTCGAGTTTTGAAACTCTTTTAATTTAAAATCTAACTCTAGGCTAACAAGTTGAATTTTTATAATAAACCTTGTCTAAAGCTAACTTTTGCCATTTTGTTGACTTTTGATTTTAACTCCTAAAACAAATCTTTTTTTTCATCCAAATGACATTAATAAACACTTCAATCACCTTAAGAGATATATACCAATCAACCTTTGGCATTCTCAAAATTTTAAGATTTGGGTCTTGATTTTCCAAATCCAGCATCTACCCCCTAAATTGAATAATCAATCTTAAATGCCTTATGTTAAACTATAACTCATCTAAGATGATCCAAACCTAAAAAATTCCCTTTAACTCCTAAAATCGAAATAAGTCAATTACGGGCTCGAACAAAATAGTGTGTCTACTACTACCTCTCTTTTGCTATTGTTAAGAACTTAAAAACTAAGCAAAAACTAAATAGACATAATTTTGTTTGGGACTCGATAAGGCTTTCTATAGGAAGGTTTTTTTTAACTTTTACTAACTAACTAAAACTAAATCTAAGGGTACCAATCCCACTAGCAATAATAATGACATTGGTTTTAGATAATGCCAATCTTACTAGTTTTCTACTTAACTAACTAAATTGAGCTTAGCTCTTTCTATACGGCATAACCTCTTTACAAGGTGCCAATCTCATTAGTTTTCCACTTAACCAACTAAATTAGGCTTGACTATTTCAATCTATAGGGCATAACCTCCTTATAAGGTACCAACCTCATTGGTTTTCCACTAACCAACTAAATTGGGCTTTTCTCTCTATGTGGGCCAACTTTGTTGGGCTTACAACATGGCCAATTGCATTAGGCTTTTCCTTCTTTATAGGCCAACTTCACTAGGCTTATACATGGCCAATTACATTAGGCTTATCCTTCTCTATGGGCCAACTACATTGGACTTACATTTGGCTAGCTACATTGGGCTTATCTTACGGCATAACTTCCTTTAAGGAGGTGCCAATATTGGTTTTCCACTTAACTAACTAGAATGGGCTTTTTTCATCTTCTCTCTCTGAGTACCAACTAAATTGGATTTAACTCACTGGGGAAGAAATGATATTACCTGCCGTATCATCCATTGGGGAACAATCTTATTTCCATTGACACCACTAGGGATATCTTCCTTTTGAATAATTCCTATAATGCAATATGGATGCCTACGCATAATTCCTACTTTCATGTTAATATGCAATCATAATATAGGATTTATCTCAATGTCATTCATGATCCACTTTGCTTTACTGAAACACTTGTCATGACAATTCTACTTTTTTTTTACCTCTTTCAAAATTCATCATGGCTTCCATTACCATATATCTTGTCCATCCTTAACTTTTCTATTTTCCAAAACCATTTGATATCCATTCCTTTCACCTGGGTAACATCCTATATATTGTATTATCATTCATAAATCCCATGGCTTTCATTATCATTTTCCCATTTTTGTTCTTATTTTTTTTCAAGGCATTCCATCCTAAAATTTTTTTTCTAGGTAATCTCAAATGTTAAATAAATACCAATTTCTTGATAGAACATTGATCTTTCTTATCAAAATATTAAGGCATCCCATGTTTATTCCTTATCAATTTATTAATCATCATTAAATAAATCAACAAGCAATGACACAACATAAGGATAATCCAAGAAAAATAGTTGATTATGACTTTATTTCAACAATTGAAAATATTTGACAATCAGTATTTGAAAGTGTTTAACAATTCACAAAAAAAAGGTTTAGTGAATGCTTAGTCAAATAAAAAAATCTTAAGAGGTAGGTTTTTAGTCAATAGGATTCCACATTTTTAGAGAATAAATCTACTCAAACTCTCTAAGATACCATCTGATAAATCACTTTATTTAGACGTAGCATTTCTTCTAAAAACTCTTTTAAACTACATTTTTTTTTGCCGCAGACATCATCCTAAACAAAGGTGAACAATTCCTTATAGCCATGTAAACCTAACATTTTGGCATTTAACATAGAATCTTGCAAACTCAATAACCTTTGGCATTTGCTCGTACAAATCCATTATTCAAACATAATACATTTTCACTCTATCAGAATTTATCAAACTAGGTAACTCATTCTCATCTATCTCGGTCAATATCAGTGCTCCTTCAAAGAAAGCTCTTTAGACCATATAAGGCCCCTCCTAATTTGGAATTCACCTGCGTCAGGCATTTTTTTGAATTAGAAGAATCTTTCTAAGCATCAGCTCACCCTCGTAAAACTGTCTAGGATAAACTTTTTTTTATCATGTGCTCTCATCATTCTCTTCTAATACATCTACCTATGACAAATAGCTCTTAATGACGTTAAGAGCTGATCATACTCTTCTAATACATCATTTTCTTTTTAATGAAGTTAAGTTGATCATACTGGGATTTAACCTATTCATCCTCTTTTAGTTTGGCTTTCATCAAAACCCATAATGACAGAATCTCCACCTCTATTGGTAGCACCATTTCTAATCCATAGACCAAGGAAAATAGGGTAGCACCTATAGAGGTAAGAACTGAAGTTTGATAAGCATGCAAAGCAAATGGCAACTTTTCATGCCAATCTTTATACATCTTGGTTATCTTTAACACAATTCTCTTTATGTTCTATTAGCTACTTCTATTGCCCCATTTATTTTTAGGTGGCATGTTGCTGAGTTATGATGCTTAATTTTGAATTAAACATACACTTTGTTATGATTTTGTTTTTCAAATTGGAAGCATTATCAGTGATGATTCTTTTTTGTATTCCATATCAACATATGATTTCTCTTTTGACAAACTTGCATACCACTAACTTAGGTACATTCGCATAAGAAGTAGCTTCCACCCTTTTGGTGAAGTAATCTATTGCCATTAGGATGAAATGATGCCCATTTAAAGCTTTAGGCGTAATTGAAGCTATCATATCCATGCCTCACATTGAAATGCCCATGGAGATGTCATGATGTGCAAATCTGACAAAGGAACGTTAATCTTATCTACATATATTTGACACTTGTTACATTTACATGCATACTTTATGCAGTCACCATCCATGGTCAACCAATAATATCCTAATGTCATCTGTTTAGCCATCATGTACTCATTAGGAAATGTTCTACATATCCTTTCATGGATTCTTCTATTATCTTTTAGCTTCAATGGCATCTACACATCTTAGAAGCACTTGGTTTTGACTTCTTTTGTATAGGACTTCACCAGCAAGGATAAAATTCATGGCCATTTTTTGAATAGTTATTCAGTCATTCTTAGTACACGATTCAAAAATTATCGATCCTTAACATACTAAAGAATATCATAATACCATGGTTGACCATCCTTTTCAACCTCCCCATTGTAACAATAAGCAGGGATCTCAAGAATACCCCTCTTAACAAGCATTACCTTAGCCCCATCATTCATTTTTATCATAGCAGACAAAGTAGCCAAAGCATTGATGATTTGATTCTCCTCTCTAGGTAAATGCTGAAAATCAATCTCTTTAAACCCTTTATCATTACAAGAATTATCCTTTTATACTACACCAACTTCCTATCATGGGTTTCCTATTCACCTTAAAACTATATATCCCTAAAGCTAAATCCTTATGCACCTTCACGAATTTCATTTTTTGCTCCATAATAGCTTGTAACTCTATACACATGCTTCGTATTTAGCTATGGCATTGGTACAATTAAAATCCAATCTAGCAGTAAGAGAATAATGGTCTTTAATTGGGAAAATTAATATAGATCCTATTTTGTACCTTATGGCATTAATAGCGCCATCAAAATACATCTTCCAAATTTCATCATCTGGTGACATATTTTCTTTTTAGGATATGTACGTTAAATCCTTCTTGGAAAAATGAAAATCCAATGGCTCATAATCTTTCGTAGCTTAATTTCTAGGAAGTCGCTATGACACTACCCTTTATAACTTTTAAATAGATTAAGCTTAAGTTAAAATTTTCTTAACCTTTCAAACAACTTTCCAAGGTTTCCAACATGTTCACTTTCATTAGTAGACTTGGCAATCATATCATGAACATACCCTTTTATCTCCTCATGAATCATGTCATGGAATAGAGTCACCATGGCTCTTTGATATATTGCCTCGACATTCTTTAAACCAAATAACATCACCTTATAATAAAATGTAAACCACAAGATCATAAATATAGTTTTCTCCATATCTTCTGGTGCCATCTTGCTATGGTTATAACTAAAAAAGCCATCTTGAGAGAAAAAAAAGAATCTGTCATTATTGTGCCAACCAACGTATCAATATGGGGTAACAAAAAATTATCATTAGGGCTTGCCTTGTTTAAGTCCCAATAATCCATACACATGCGCAATCCTCCTTTTTTTGGGATAGGAACAATATTTGCCACTCATTTGAGATACTTCACCACTTCTAAGAATCTAGCATCTATTTGCTTTTTCACCTCTTCTTGTATCTTTAAAAGCACCTCCGACTTTATCCTCCTCAAATTATGTTGCACTAATTTACATCCTAGTTTCAGCAGAAACTTGTGCACCATTATGCCTGTATCTAATCTTGGCATATCCTGATATGACCATGCGAATACATTCTTAAACTCTTTCAAAAGAGCAATCAATTTTTCCCAAGTGAATAAGGATATTGTAGTCCTAATTTTGACTTTTTTTTACACTTTTCAATCTCTAAATTCATTATCTCTAAAGCTTCCGTATGAGGCATGATTTGTTTCTTTTTTTGCTTGATTAGTCTTGCTAAATTTAAGGACAAGTCATAGTCTTCAGAATAATCAGTGGAATACATTTCATCCTGATGAAATGATTTATCAAAATTGACCTCTAGACTGTCAACCCTTCTTTCCATATCTTTTATGTCAAGATACCTAAGAAATGTTTAAGCATTAAAGCTTTAGGTGCATATATATCTAGACATTACAAATCAAGATATGTTATGGTATCAAGAATATTGGTTCATTTAAGAAAAGATAATCAATTCAAGAAATAAAGCATTTACAATTAAATAAAGACACATAGATATGAATATGCATCATGCTTGTTAATTATTTAATAATGATTAATAAAATGAACCTAATATAAAAAACCCTTAAATGTTATTATGCCTCAACATCTAAGGCAGAGTTCTTAATATCTTTCAAAGATGTGGCCTACAATTTATAGAAATTTTGATATCATTCCAAATCTATTTATCACAAGCAAAGAGAATTTATAGCTCTAAGATGGCATGGATATCTTAGCGGGCTGCTTGTTTAACTATTTCACAATGCTATACTTGCTATGCTCTATAAACTTTAAGAACTTTGGAGCTTTTCGTTCACTTACCAGCTCTTTTACTTTTTAGAAAAAGTCTCTGCTACCATTTTTGGCTTACCTTTAGTCTCGTTAACAACCATTAGTTTGTTTCTTGATAATAGGTGAAGCATAACACCTTCCACAACATTAATTCGACTCACTCCTATCACAACATCATTTTGAAGACTTGGTTCTCAGCTATTATCGTTTCAAACTCATACCTTCATAGAATTGCTTTATCATTCTTATATGAAATTGGTGTGGGGATCCCAATGACTACTTGTGAAGAAAATATCACAGTCCCAGCACTAATAACAAACTCTTCATAGTAAATAAACTATTAGTCTATTGACTCTAAATAAAACTGTAGTAAACCCCTCGCCAATCATGTTTACTAATTCAACTATCAGCTCGTACAATTCCTCTAAAATTTTCTCTTTATTATCCATTAGCTTCTGAATAATATCTCTAAAACCACCACACCTTTGTAACTTATATCCATTTATACCATGGAACTTATAATACTTTCCCAAACTATTTACTAAGATTAACTTTCCTAAGATCACCTTAGCTTTCACTAGAATTTCCCAGACCACTTTTAGATGAGTCTTCACCTTGTCTACACTTATCTTTACCCTACGTGCCTTTTCTTCCATCACTACATTCACTTTAGGCTTAGTACAATTGCGTAATCGGTTTACAGCAACATTAGGACCTGGCCTAGTCTCAAACTTCAATTTACTAATGTCAATAAAACCTTAGACCCTTTTCTTGAATGCCAGAAAATTTTCTATCGACTACTCCTATGTACCCTCATGATACTCACATGTAGCATTAGCATCATACCATTTTAGGTAAGAAGGTTGTAAAGGGGTGACATAAATTGGAGCTATCAACTATAGACACCTAATTTCATCCGAGTCCCTTTTCTAATAGTCCTAAATATCTGAGATTGAGAATTTGATGGCCACCCTAGTTGAAAGTGACCTTTTTAGGTAGATTAGTCATTTTCAAGATCTTTTTAGTCATATATAAATAGTTGCATATGCACGTGACAGAAAAAGTGTCAATTTGAGGACCAATCTTGGACAAAAAAATGAATATTCAAAAGAAAAATTAGTTTTTAAATATTTTCTTGACAAATTTAAAATTCATTTCTGCAGATGGTATCATGGTTAATTTCCCATTTTTAGAATTTTTTTTAAATTTTTTATAAAATTTGAAAAGTTGACCGTCATATATTTTGACCAATACACGTGTAGCATTTATGTCGATATGCACTTTGAAAAATAAAAAACATTCAAAAAAATCCATATCGACATTTATACCACAAGATGTCAAATTGTCAGGAAGTTACAAATAAATTTTGATTTAAATTTTATTTAATTTAATTTACATGTGTAAATTAAAATATTTTTTGTACATAATTTATTTTTATTCGCTAATTTAAATTACACGTACCTTAAACTTAATGGCAAACACTTTGATATATTACCAAATTAAATACCTTTTATCTTAATTATTTGATTTTTAAATTAATTTGGTTTGATATTTTTATTATTTTTATTTTTATTTTTATTAATATTTTTTTAGCTAATTAACATGTCTCATGCATATTATTTCTTTGCCACTAAAGGCATAACATGGCTTTCATTCTTTGGCACATGAAATATGTGGCATTTCATGCCTTATAACATGGACACCTAACAAACTAGGTGTCAAAACATGCTTAACGCATGTTTAAATAGGAATTAAAAAATGGGGGGCTTTGACCAAATGGTTAGGGGAGGTTTTCTTGGTTCTTGTTGGTTTTTCAAATACAATTAGGAAATCTTACTTTGTGGCAACCTTAAGAAAAGAAGAAAAAAGGGAAAAAAAGAGCACTTCAAAGAAAATTTTGATAGTTGCTAAAATATTTTCAACCTTTTAATTTCTACTTAGATTTTTATTCTTTTCCTTATTGTGAACTTCATAATAGTTTGAGCTAATGGTGTAAATACCAACTTTGAAGCAATTATTTGATTTTCATAATGTTCTTTATTAGTTTAGCTTAAATTTATGTTAAATTTATTTTGATTGTTTGTGTATTTCTTTATGAATATTTTCTTAATTATAAAATCGAATGTTTGGATATGAAATTTAAGGATATGGTCATGCATGAATTGATTTTGTCATGGATATATTTTTTGAGATTATTTTTGGTTTAGTTAAAACAATAAAGGAAATTTTGTAATTTTTTCTTCGTTTGTTTTAAATTAATTTTAGGTGAATTTAGTGTTAATATGATTTTTGGGGGACAAGTTATAATTTTCCCATATTTTTAAAACCTATTAGGAATGTTTTCTCTTGGCCAAATAGTAAGGAAGCTATTTTGCAAAGTTTTATTTTTTAGAGCCATTTTATAATTTTAGAAAGCTTAAGGACTAATTTATACTTTTAGCACATTTTGTTGCTTGGTATAGTTACGTTTGGCCGAATGCTCCTAAACCAAGTTTAGGTAACTTTTATGTTTTTTGGATGCATTTAGATGTTTATTTGTCATTTCTATTTTATTTAGGGTCATTTTGTAATTTAAAACTTTAGGGGTTAAATTGTAGAATTGAAAAAAAATGTTTCTTAAGGCCATTAATGTATGGTCGAAACTCCTTGGACGCATGGAGAAACTTTTCATGCAATTTTGACAAGTTTTAGATATTTATCATGCATTTTAAGTCATTTGGGGACTAATTTGTAAAATTAGAAAAGTTTAGAAACCATTAGGAAAACCCAGCATTTAAGGTCAAAATGGTCATCTCTAACATAAAATCAGCCATTTCTGGTGTTTAAATTATTTTAAGCATTCCTTAGTTTCTTAAAAGGGTGTTAAAAATATTAAAACTTTTTGTATTCTTCTAATTTTTCGTTGGGGTATGAAATGTAATTTTAAAAAGTTTAAGGGTTTAATTGTAATTTTTGCATTTTAAGTTAGTTTTAATATTTTAATTTAACTATTATGGTGAAATGGTTATTTCTTATCATATTAGAGTTCTTAGGATTATCGGGGTACTTTCATGTCAAAGGTATACCCTAGGTATATTTTCATAATTTTCTTTAAAACTGAGTCCTAGGTAATCACTGGGATGCTTTTACGCCAAAGTTGTATATTTAGAATAGTTCACTCTTTTATGTTCTTTTTTGAGTCTTTAGGGTACCCTAATATTTTCATATTGAAATTATACCCCAAGGGCATTTGGATAATTTTTCAAGAACAGAGTCTAGTATAGTCACCGGGATGCTTTTATGCCAAAGGTGTATATGTAGGATAGGTCCACCTTTTTACGATCACTTTTTAGTCCTTTAGGGTATTAGGATACTCTTATGTCAAAGGTATATCCTAGGGGTATTTTGGTAATTTTTTTATAAAAAATCAAGTCTTTGTTAATCACTGGATGCTGTTATGCCAAAGGTGTATAGTTAGGATAGGTTCATCGTTTTATGATAATTTTAGTCTTTAGGGTTATCAGAATGCTTTCATGTCAAAGGTATACTGCAAGGGCATTTTCATAATTTTGCATTAGAACCAAGTCTTCTGTGATTACTGGGATACTTTCATGTCAAAAATACGCATTAAGGATAGATTCATCATGCTAGACCATTTTGGCTCCTAGGACACCCTATTAATTTTTTTAATAAAATCAAATATTTTCTAGAAAATTAAGGCAATGTCTCTAAGCTAAAATAATACGTGAAATTTTTCTCAAAATATAAGAGAGGTTTTATGGAATATTTTAAGAACAGTATATCCTTTTCAAAAAGAAAATTAGATTTTTTTGAATTTCATAAAATAAAGCCTTTGTATTCCCTTGATTCTCTAGTAAGGTAAAAAGATATGATTTCTAAAAACTTTTGTATTTCATAGGCCTTTTAGTGGGGTACGAAAAAGAATGATAAAAACTTTCATGTTCTTTTGGCTCTTAGAAAAATCTAAAAGATATTTTGATATTCAATATATTAAAAACCTGACTTGTTTGGAATAATAAATTTGTTTAATAGAATATTACCAATGAGAATTATAATTAAATATTAAATGTTAAATATTAAATTTGAATAAAAATCAAAATTTAAAATAACTTGCGATTTACAAGGTACAAATTTAGGCATCACGGAAAGGTTTATCTTTACTTATGATAGTAACCGACTCTCGAACCCTTTCACATGATCTCTAGTATCAACGTGGACCCTAGATTTTGTCTTTGTGGGTTTCATAACCCTCAAAAGATAAACTCCAATAGGTAACCAGTCTTGCCTAATAAATAGATCAGTAGTGACTCTACATAAATGATCATTTTGTAATAATTATTTAGGGTTAAGTTAAGAGAGTGATACATCTTGATAACTCTATCCCCAGACATGAAAAATAAAAAAAATATTTATAATGATTTGAGCCCCTAAAAATAATAAAAAAATAATATAGAGATATATAAGAATAAGGGGTATATCTATCATTTTAACTCAGGCTAGTCAGGATTCATATTAGAACCATGTTGTGACATCAACTGTCCTTAAAGCAAATATGGGTACAAGTCACGATAAGACATCGAGATTGGGCTAAACTATTGTTTGTTGTACACTAGCTTAGTAGGTCTAGGTTTATTTATAGCATTTTGAGCTTTATAGGTACCATGATTATTGCTTTCCAAATGCATGTATATTAGGTCTTTACAGCAGTGCATACAGCTAGGGAGCAAACAGGTAAGAACTAGAACTCAGCCCAAATACTGTAGGGTCATGCGGCTAGTAGGTCCAAGGCTCATAGGTGAGGTTTTCAATGCTAATAGCATTAGCTTCATTTTCCTTCCTTTTTCCCCGAGGCTAGTTTTTGCTTCCCAAAGATTCACTGTTTCACATCTTGCCACTCTTAATGGCACTCTCGATCATCTCTCCAGATAAGACCATATCTACAAAATTTTTGCTGGCATTACCAACCAACCTCTCATAAAATAAAGCTTTCATTGTACTGATGAAAAAGAATTATCATCTCCTTCTCCATCAAAGGAGGAATTGCTTGTGCAGCCTCATCCTTCTATCTTTGAGCATATTGCCTAAAACTCTCATTAGATTTCTTCTCCATGTTCTGTAATGATATCCTATCTGGTTTCCAATCTATGACATGCTTATATTATTCCAAGAAAGCTTGTGCTAGGTTCGAGCATGTCTGAATCTTTGCTTTATCTAACCCCACAAACAATTGAGCAATAGCACTAGTTAAGCTATCTTGGAAACAATAAATCAACAACTTCTCATTGTTTTAGTACCCCAGCATCTATTGGTAATACATCCTAATGTGCACAGATAAGCATATGGTACCATTAAACTTTTCAAAATCTAGCATTTTGAATTTTGGAGGAATAACCAATCCGAACAACAAACCCAACTTTTTAGCATCCACTATTCCAAATTTATTTATTCCTTTAATGCTCTTCACTTTTCTCTAAGACATGCAACTGCATCTGCACCTTTTCAACATGCTTAGGTGCTTCTATTATAAGCCTCTCTAACTCAGTACACTCATCAACATCAGGGACCAATTGGTTTGCCGTAGTTGATCCCAGGTTTAACCCTTTATCAATATCACCTTTGGTACTAGTATTTTAGGATATCCATGCACCATAGGAGCAATTCCAATAGAGGGTAGAGTTTAAAATACTTGAACTGAAGGAGATGAATTATTTGCACCGTTCATAGACTTAATGGATTTTCCCTTTGGGTTATCACTTTCGGTCTAAGAACCTACGCATCAAACTTGTTTATTCCTTTTAATAGCTAATGTCATCAAGTCCATGATCTTAGCCAACTGTAACTTAAGTTTTTCTTAACCCTTCATCATCTTTTCTTGAGTTTTCTCTATCTTCTCCATCCTAGTTGCTAAATCATTCTCCCTATTTCTAAGATGAGAACGAGTATTATACTTTTTTGAACTAACATTTCACACTTTCCTCCTACTTGTAATTTTTTCTTTAAAGAATGACACCATATTTCAAAATTTTGTATTGTGATTAATATGCATGCTATGAAATGAATGCAAATAAACAAATATAAACAAAAAGAATGTGTTAGTATGAATATGATGACATGAATATTATGCAAATATGTTGAAGGCATTGGTCAAGGTAAGAACTCCAATACAAAACTACCATCAAAGTTTAAATCAAGCACTTATTCTTTTTATAGTCCATTGGCCAATCTTTCCCAAGAAACTGGTACTCGGTGAGAATGACCTGGTACACATTTGGATATCAACTTTTGCATTTTTCTATAAGTGACAATGGATCCATATCTATAGCAAAGATGTACCTAAGGAATCTATTCCATGGTTTCTCTAGCAAAATTTCAAGGACTATATCATCTCAGCTAGAATCACCATAGTTGGGTTGATGTTGTAAAATTGACCACTGCTACATTGATATACCCCAAAGTTAAGGTAGACACCACTAACTCGTAGATGGCCAATGTGAAAACTTCTTTTTTCTTCTTTGAGTCTTGGCACTCATCCATTAAATCCTATTATCTATTCCATGATATGTAATCACTTTAACACTTTCGTATTAGATATGCCCTAATCTAAGCCTCAGATGCTTAGATAATATTGGCCAATCATCTTTTCAGTATCACTAGGCTAAACTTCTTAATATCAACTCGATCGAGAATAACACGCTTCATACGCAAAAGGATAGTGTACTTTTCAATAGTCAAAACCATATCCTCTTTATTGAAAGTGAAGCACTAGCATCCCAGATTCCAAAACTATGCTACAACCTGGAACATACTCTCATCTACCTTAATTCTGATTAGCAATGCGATATCTATATACTTTCAGGTGAACAAGTCTCCCCCGATATTATCCTATTGATCACATATAGCTAGTTGATCAAATAGGCCATTCTGCCACAATTCAATATCAATGTCGAATGAAAATAATAAGACATACCCTACTTTCAAATTATCTCAATGCTTTCTTTAGATTTCTTTGGACCAAACTTTTACAATAGTATACTTTTCCTCTACTAAGACTATATATTCCCTCATATCAGATACTCTCAGAATGGACATTGTCCCATTTTACCAACGACCTTTGGATGTATTAAGGATAATGCTACATGCATGCAAAATAAACAACCAAAGCAAACAAAATTATAGATTAATCATATATAAAAATAATTCATATATTCCAAATGATCCTAAAAATGTTATTCCCAGGCTTCGCAGCGTCTTGGAATCTAAAAGACATATTATTTTGGTATTAAGGTGCGTATCCTATAACCAAACTATAAAAGACTAGCCTAGTCCATTCATAATCCTAATTTAGGGCATTGATTCCCTTTAGGACACTTTTCTCTAAATCGAGTTATCATGATGTTACTACATCATCATTAGCTATCAATTCGATAGCATAACGATGTGTACAAATGTTCTCAACAGTAGATTATTCATAACGCAAAACAATGAGGTGTCCATTCATCTTAGCTCAGTTTTATTTTTGGACACGTTTTGGCCATTAACTTGATACATAAACGTTGAATTATAATCAATGCAAATATATACAGGTATCGACAGGATGATAAATATCCCAAGTGATGAAGTTTATTCATCACCACTCGAGATCTAGGCTCAAGAAAGTAAAGTTAGAGAAGGTTAGAAGCATTTCTCAATTATTCCTAAACTTTGAGTTCTTTTAGTTTTTTGGGGTGTGGTTAACTGAATTTCACTCTTGTGGCTCATTATATGCATGTTTAAGATGACCTCTAACACACACAATCCCAAATCATTCCCCTTACTTGGTAAGGATAGTCAAGGCACCCTAACCCTAAACTAATTGCAGGCTTAGCAAAATGGGTTTGATCTGGGTGAGCAAATTGCTTATGTTCATACGGATGAATCATGAAAATAAAAGCAATAAACCGTGAGGGCATTAGCCAACCAAATGGATTGTTAATCATGTGACTGGATAATAACCTCATATCTCCTAGAATAGTCCTATATCTCCCCCTGCAAGGAACTTAGTAGAGAGTCTAATGCTGTTAGCTTTGAATTAATCTTAGTTTTGATATAACTAAAACTTAAGCTTAATTAGCTTGTGTTTAAATTTTTTCAAGATTAGTATTTTTCCATGAAATATTTAGTAAATACTTTGAAAAATACTAGAAAATGTTTTAACTCCTTCAATCACTCAAAAATGTGTTTTTAATACATATTTTTATATAAAACATTTTTTAGATAAGTTTTACATGTTTTAAAGTCATGAAAAACCTTTTAAAATTGATTTTGATCCGAATTTATCGATACACTATGTGTATGTATCGATACAATACTTGGTAGTAGCTAAATAACCTTAAAATACATTCTTGAATATTTTTTATTGGAATGCATATCGGCATGAATACTGCACAAGTCACGATAAAAATATACGATGTTCAATTTTTCGAGCTCTACGAAAATATCTCAAAAAATTTATGAAATGGGAAATTTGATCATAATATCATCTGCAGGAATGATATTTCAAAATTGGCAAGAAAATATTTAAAAACAAAATTTTCCTTTTAAATATTCGTTATTTCATCCGAGATCGATCTTTAAATGGCATTTTTTTCTATCATGTGTCAATACGATCATGTATGTGTAATGGAATAAGTTACAAAATTTTGAAAATTCCTTAGCAGAAGTCGGCCTCTATTGGGGCGACAATCATATTCTCAGTCTCGGATAACTGAGACTATCGAAAAAAAGACCCAGACGAAATTAGGTGTCTACATCTGTCCTTCTTTGGCTGGTGGTAAGAATCAGGAACAGGGAAAAGACTAGATAGACACAATCTCGTCCGGGCTATAATGTTTTTCAAAAAACTGAATAAATAAAATAAAACAAAACTCATTAAATGTATTCATTAAAAATAAATAACCGAGGGCAAGACCTAAGTTAAGAAGAAAAGTTGACTATGATGAAAACCAAGTCTAAAAGATTGACCAAGGCAAAATTGATATAGTCAAATGAAGGTAACCAAGATGTAACCTAGGTCTAGAAGGGTTGAACTAATATAATCAAATAAAGGTGACTGGGACGTAACCTAGCTCTAAGAGTTGATCAAGGTGAAACTAATACAGGCAAAGGAGGTAAACGGGATGTAACCTAGGTCTAAAGGGTTGACCAAAGTGAAACTAATATAGTCAAACGAATGTGACTAAGTCTAAAGGGCTAACTAGGGCAAAACCGATACAGTCAAATAAGGATGACCTAAATGTAACATATGTTTAAAGGGTTGACTAAGGTGGAATCGATACAATCAAATGAAGGTGACCAAGATATAATCTTAGGTCTAAAGGATTAACCAGGGCAAAACCGATATAGTCAAATGAAGGTAACTAAGTTTAAAGGGCAGACTAGGGTAAAACTAATTTAGTCAAATACGGATAACCCAGATGTAACATGGGTTTTAAGGGTTGACTAAGGTGGAACCGATATAGTCAAATAAAAGTGACCAGGATATAATCCCAAGTCTAAAAAATTGACTAGGGCAGAATTAATACAGTCAAACGAAGGTGACCAAGATATAATCCTAGGTCTAAAGGACTAATGAGGGCAAAACTAACACAATCAAATGAAAGATGGCTAGGATACAACCTAGGCCTAAAAGGTTAACCAGGGTGGAACCGATATAGTCAAACAAAGAATAACCAGGATGTAACCTTGGTGCAAAAGGTTAACTAGGGTAGAACCGATATAGTCAAATAAAGATGACCGAGATATAATCCTAAGTCAAAAGGATCGACTAAAGTGAAACCAATACAATTAAATAAGGATGACTAGGATATAACCTAGGCCTAAAGGGTTAACCAGGGTAGAACCGATACAGTCAAACGAGGTAAAAATGCTTAATATTTGAATTACTTGAAGGAATACGAGGTTTACCTTTTTATTCTATACCAAAAGGCTCATTCCAATAACAAATGCATGAGAAATGCATATGATGAGTTTTCATGTTTTAATTTTCTTTATCAATGTCTGATCTAGCCTATTTTAGAGAAAATGTGATAAATATTCTTCTTAATTTGATGGAATGGACCCATATTTCTGCTTGGAGATTAAAAACATGTTCAGAAAGCATTAGGGATCTCTTTTCCTTTTGCAAATGGAGCCAGCGCTTGAATTTGAATTTAAAGGCTTTTTTAAAGGTCCTTGTAGACATGATACACATGTTCATGAAAAGTTAAACTAGATGATGCACCAATATCATCTAGAAATTGAAAAAGGAACATGATTGGGAATAAATGGCCTCTAAAATTTTCCATTAACAGCTAGAACAAACTGATACAGGTTGAAGAAGAAGAGCATGATGGGGAATATATGGTTACTAAAAATTTCATCAATAGCTAAAACAAATTGATATAGGCTGAAGAGGAAGAGCATGATGAGGAATATGTAGTTTATCCACCTTAATTCTTCCTAGAATGTCTAAAAGACTTTAGATTACTGACTGAGATCCTTGTAATGTTTTGATCTCATCCAAGTAATGTAGAGAAATCAATTTGTCATTTTTTCCTTGATTTTTATTTGCTCAAAACGTTAATTATCATCTAGCAAAAATGTTAGCATGGTCCAAAAGGCTAATTAACAAACGTATGAATAAAAATATGTACTTGTATTGAAACAAAGAAAGAAGATACAACATTGGTTATTTTAAAAATGGTGATAAAGTACAAAAGAGATTTGGATATTACTCAGAGAAGCGACATCTCCCTTTCAGTTTTTTAAAGATTTCTTCTAAATGGAAAGTTTACTTTCATGAACTCTTGAAGATGCCTCTGATCATACTATGCCTCTTTCAGACTTAGTCTTTCGACAAATTATGCTTGAGCTGTCGCTTCGAGCTTTCAGCTTGAAGTTTCCCCTTACACCACCTTCGATTAGATGCCCTTTTCGGGTTTTCATTTGATTTTTTTCTCTTTTTTTAAATGGATTCCTTTTTAGGTTTTCACCCTTTTTTTCTTTTTTATTTTTTTAAAATAAACGTTTTTTTGGGTTTTTATCTATTTTTATTTTTTTCTTCTTTCTTTTTGTTTGGCATAATATTTTTTTACATTATCAGAATTAATAGGGTTTGGTAGAATTCCTCCATCCATCTCTTCCAATACCAATGCTCCTTTTGAAAACGTCTTCTGGACAACATAAGGCCCTTCCCAATTAGGTGCCCATTTACCCCGTGAATCTTTTTGTCCTGGTAGGATTTTTCTCAGTACCAATTCTCCCTCGTGGAATTTCCTAGGATTAATTTTCTAATCATGCACTCTCATCATGCTTTTTTGGTATGTCTACCTATGTCGAATAGCTTTTAGCCTTTTTTCTTCAATGAAGTTCAGTTGCTCATAACAATCTCGAACGCATTCAGTTTTTTCCAACTTTGTTTCCATTAAAACTTGGAGTGAAGTGATCTCCACTTTAATTGGTAAGATAGCCTCTGTACCGTTGACTAACAATAAGGTGTTACCCTAGTTGAAGTTCGGGCTGAAGTTTTATAAGCCAAAAGGGTAAAGGGGAGCTTCTTTATAAACACCTCATTTTGTCTAGGCCAATTTTTGGCATTTTAGGAGCTACGTAAAAGATGATAAAGTCAAAAAATGAAAATAAAAACTGGGGGAAAACTATTAAGTGCTATGTCGCCAGGCATTATTAGGCGACATGAGCCAGGCAAAATTTTTTTTGGGAAAAGTCTAAAATGCCTATAGATCGTATTAAAGAAAAATATAAAATCGAGGCATCAAAGGCTATTTTTCATGGTGTCACTAGGGTCACTTAAATGAATACACAGGTCAATTTCTCACTGTTTGTAACTAAGTTAAGGTAACTCGAGAAGCCATGGGTATGTGTAAGTTATATTGGTACATGATACGAGGCCTTTACGGTGCATAAAACTTGAATTTTCACATGCAGTATCGATACTAAAAGATCAATTTCTCACTTTATTTCATGTTTAAAGACTAAGAATGAACTCTGGGGGCCATAACTAGTCTTGCTCTAAGACCTCGCATCTTAAAAATTTGCTCAAAACCTCTTCCTAGTAAGTGGTCATGGACCTCCTGTACGTTCAAAGAAGGGACAACCTTAACATTTAAAGCCTCTAGAAATTTAGAGCAAGATTGACAAACCCTAAGCAAAAGTCCACCTCGCCAAAGCCGAAGAATGCCCAAAACCAGCCATTGGATTGGGCCTTTAAAGTTATCACCCATGCATCAATTAGGTAGGTATCTACATGCATTATGCAGCATTTAATATCTTACGAGTATCAGTTCTCGTATACAGAAGTCAAATTTATAAGGAACCTAAGGTATAATTTTTTGATTTTGAAAAACCTCAAAAGGCCTCAAGCAAGTATCATTGACCTTAAGAGCTTATTGAAAATCATCTAAGAGAAGTATCCTAAACTTATTTTCCTTTAATCCTCAAAAAGCAGGACACTTATTAAAGCCCACATAAGCTAGTCGCAACTACCTACCTCAGTCCTAAAAGAGAAGGACACTTATCAAAGCCTACACAAGCTGATGGCAACTACCTACCTCAGTCCTCAAAGAGAAGGACGCTTATCAAAGCCTACACAAGCTGGTGGCAACTATTTATCTCTGTCCTCAAAGAGTAGGATGCTTCCCTACCTTAAAGCCCATATAAGTTGATGGCAACTACCTACTTTAGTTCTTAAAGAGCAGGACACTTATCAAATCCCACACAAGCTGGTGGCAACTACCTATCTTAGTCCTTAAAGAGTAGGACACTTATTAAAGCCTACACAAGTTGGTGGCACCATATAACCTACCTGAGTCCTCAAAGAGTAGGACATTTTCTTACCTTAAAGCCCATACAAGCTTGTGGCACCTATTTACTTTAGTCCATAAAGAGTTGGATGTCTTTCTTTACTTACCTCAAAGCCCATACAAGCTGATGGCACTTGTCTACTTTAGTCCACTAAAAGCTGGATGTCTTTCTTAACCTAGCTCGAAGCCCACATAAGATGATAGCACCTGTTTAAAAAAACCCAAAAGATAACCTAGTAGGAAGGTCAAACCTTACAAAACTCATCAAAATCTTCTTTTCTGTAAGTTGTTTAACCTATCTCGACATGATACTAAATAACTATCCACTTTTCAGTAGGCACACAAATCCATCATCTAATCCAAATAAAATGGCATCTATTTATCTTTGCCCTATTCCTACTACTTAGCAATGGCCAAAGAGGGGTAGTAGTAGACACCTTATTTTGTTTGGGCCAGTTTTTGGCATCCTAGGAGTTAGGAAAAATGTTGTAAAATTGGAAAATGGAAATAAAAACTAGGGGATGATTGTTGGGTATTGTGTTGCCATGCACTATTAGGCAATATGACACCAAGCAAAAAATTTTTTTAGGAGGTCTAAAATGCC
>JBBYHL010048151.1:5739-35563 GCA_038381835.1 Adansonia madagascariensis | reverse complement strand
TTTAAGTTTTCACAAAAATATTCTTAGATGACAAAACGAGTTCCTAAGATTACATTGAAACCAATCTAAATGCTACAGTTCTCTTAATACAAGTCCAATTTTTTAAGACGTATCTAGGAAGACATGGATGGATCCCATGATCATCATTTGGCTCTTTGCTGTCTTCTCTAATAATGGCCACCTAACACTTCTCGAAACTTTATTAACCACCATAATAACTCCATTGGCTTCTTTTTCTTCAGCACCTAGATTAAAAACCCCTCCATAATGAAATACTTCATCTAGTAAGGGGTGAGGGTTGATTTTTGGCTTAATTATTGACTGAAGGGCTGAACTAGCTTCTTTCCTTGAAATCTGCTTTCAAATTTCTTTTTTTGACTATACTCTGGCTTGAAGCCTAGTCCCTACTTTTCTTTCTTGCCAATGACATTGATAGATCGACTGATCCCTTGCAAGCATTTCCCAAGTCCACTTCCAACTCGGGCTCTTTTCCCGACTATAAGCTTGAGACCCATGTGGGTTCTCTTTGAAAGTCTAAGTTTCAGGATTATGGACCCTTTTGCAACAAAAATGGCATTAATAATTTCAAAGGACCTAAAAGAGCATTCTTTAATTTTAGTATCTGCTTCAATATAAGGGGCTTCAGTAGAAGTCATGGCCATAATGTTTTCTTCCTCGAATAGGTTAATCAACTTCTCGTCAACTATAAATTTAATTTCTTGGTGCAGAGATGATGGGATGTACTCGGCAAAATGAATCCATGGTCACCCAAACAAATAGTTGTATGCTAGGACAATGTCCATTACATGAAATTTAATCTTAAATAGGCAAGGGTTGATATCTAAAGTGATCAAAATAGTCTTTTTGATTTTTCTCTTGGTCCTATCTAATGCCTTAACGACTGTATGGTTGTGCTTGATCTAACTGACATCAACTGGTAAATGAGACAATGTGATCAATCGTATTACATTCAAAGTAGATCCATTGTCAATGTGAACTTTAGGCAATATGGTCCCTTTACAGTGAGTTATGATGTAAGGAGCTTTTGTTAAAGTGCTGTCCTCTGGTGGGATCTCATCGTCACTAAATGAAATGAAATTGTTGGCAACAATTTTATTTACTAAGATATCCAGCTTATTTATGGAAATGTCTTGAGGATCATAAGCTTGGTTGAGCACTTTCAACAAAGCATTTCGATGCGCTTCTAAGTTAAGTAGCAAGGTTAACATAGAAATCTTTGCCGGTTGCTGCTTTAACTATTCTACTATACTATACTCACTTGTTTAATAAACTTAAAAAATTCAGCAGGCTCTTTTTCCTTGATCGATTCCTGAATTTCAACTGAGCTATCTTCGATAACTGTTACTTTTCCAGATACCTATCCTTTTGACTTGGTTTTTGCATAGTTTCACTAGTTTCTAGGCTACAGATAAGGCCACTCCTTGTCACATGGCTTACCCTAGTTATGTCAATAACAGCCGGTTGGCTTGTAACAACCTCTAGAGTTGTTATCCTATCATCATACTTCCACGATACTTATTTATTATTCTGATATGGGAACGAAGTTAGTGCTCTGATAATAAGTCTAGGAGTAACTTCAGTCTTAAGTGATCTTTGGTTGATTACGATAAATAATAAGAGGGCGACTAATGTCGTAGGACAGCTGCAATGATCTTTCACTAGCCATGTTGACTAATCTTTCTTTCTCTAATCCAGCTTCTTCAAAGAACACAATTTCACCATTGTCCATCATTCTCTAGATTATGGTTAAAAGATTCTATGCAATTTTGTAAAGTGTGTCCTAATGTTTTATGAAATTTGCAAAAGTTAGCACCAAGACTATATTTATCTTTGATACTTCCATTATCTTGACCAAAGATCCTTCTTCAAGTCAGGATTGCCCATACCTTTTCCATAGAAGTCCTAACTTATTGGACTTTTGACTTTTTTTTGACTTTTTTTTTTAAATAATTAGAGCATTAATCTTGGGTTTGGTATGATCTGGTAAGGGATTTTCTGCCACATTAGGTGTTAGGCCATTATCAATTTGAAAAGCACCCCTCTCAAGAAGACTATGAACTTTTTGCTTGAAAGCCATACAATTTTCGATCGAATGACCTATTACTGCATGATACTCATATTGCAGATTTGGGTCACACCAACTAGGGTGATTTCTTTCATATGGTTTGAAAAGGATTGGAGCCACTAACCATGCTTAAAAAAGCTTATCAAATATTTCCTTATATGAGTAAAAAATGGGTTCAGAGTGAGATCTAGGTTGATTAGCTCTTTGGGCTGGTGGATTAATATTAGGTCTTGGTTAGTTCTGTGGAGGAAGGCGCGAAGTGGTGGTCTAAGGTGATGTTGAAAAAGGAGCTCTGGGTATGTTAAGAGAGTAGGTATTTTAGGTTTGTTGTCTTTGGTTTTGGTAATACGAATGAGGGCCTTAATGGTACAATTGACTGGCGTAGTTAACAGATAAGCTTTTTATTTCTTTTTTCCTATCCCTAGCTTATTTCCAATAGAAGACTCCCTAGTCGTGATTTTACCAGCCTTTATAGTTGTTTTAATTATCTATCCTGAAATAACAATACTAACAAAATTCTTGGTTGCATTCCCCACCAATTTGTTGTAATAGAGGGGATGCAAAGTGCTCATAAATAGCACTATGGTTTCTTTCTCAATCAAGAAAGGTTGAACCTGAGAAGTCATGTCTCTTCGTCTTTATGCATATTCCTTAAAAGATTCTATAGACTTCGTCTCCATATTCTAAAGAATTAGTCTATCAGGCACCTATTCAGCCATATATTTATATTGTTGAAGAAAAGCATTACCTAAATCAATCTAGCATTAGATTTGAGTGCGGTTCAGATCATTGTACCATCTCAGCTTTGATTTAGACAAGCTTTATTGAAAATAGTGAATCAAAGGCTTGTTGTTTTGGGCATAACCAGCTATTTTCCTTATGAACATTTTAATCTGGTACTAGACTGAAGTCCTCGACGTCCATACTGCTATCTAATTCGACCTCTTTAATGGCTTTTAACCTTCTCTCAAGAAGTTATAGTTTCTCTTTTTCTATTTCTACTTCAGCCTGCTCTTTACCCTTCTGTTTATGCTTTTCCTCTTCATTGATGATAGGGCCTGCTGATTCTTCTTGGGTGACTATAGTTCTTGCGCCTACTTCTTATGAAAGAGCATTAGGGTTAATGATAATGACTAGTGGATTAGTAGTTGGGACACTTTGTTACAAATTTTGGATATTAGGTGGCTAAGTATTAGTTGTTTGTTCCTCTAATACCCCTTAGATCCCCCAACAAGAGTATCAGTATTCATCTCTGGCTGTTGATGAACTGGCTCCCTTGCCATTAGCAACTCCATCATCCTTGTGATCGAGCTTAAAGTTCTTCTTGCCTTTCCAGCATGGCCTCCTGGGCCTGTTGATGACTTTTTCCTAATCTCTCAAATCTTGCCAAGTGATTTTTAATCATTCCTTTTATTTTAAGTCTAGAATGGTATCGATGAGTGGGTAGTGGTTAAGTTGGTCTTTTTGCGTTTGCAATGTTGACCTTAATAATTCCATATTTTTTGAGTTAATTAATTTTCACTTATGAATTAATAAAATTAATAATCATGTATATATGTGTGTATGTATATGTATGGGCATTTGTATGCATGATATGAGTATATGAATGCACTTATAGGGATGCTTACTTTAACCAAAGATTTTAAACTCAGAAATTTTCCATTAACTTTGTGACAAATTACATTTTTAACATCGTTGATCATGTAGGGATTACATCCAAGGAAATTCGTAACTTGGTTATACTGTCTTTGAGCCTCATTCAAAAACTAAAGTACAACATGCCCATATTGTAAGATGTGTATCTGTAATTTGCATCTGTAAGTCTCTAACCTTTCCACCATTTTCCTTGCTTGGATGACAGCTAAGTGGATCTATTTTGTAAGATGATCTATGTACATTTGTAGGCCAAAAGAATTAGCTACCCATCGTCTACCATCATCTTCAGCCGACCATAGTCTATCAGCCCAGTATGCATCTAGATCGCGGTAGGCTTGCACCAAGGTGTGAATATCATCACCCCTGCATTGTAATTCTAATCCCATCTTTGCAATAGTTATAGTGAGACCTTGTCTTTCCTCAAGCAGTTGAGATACCCTTCCACGCTCTCGATCCAAGGCAGCTTGGATTAGTTTATTTGTTTCAATAGATCTTCGTAATTGGAGATGTGTATCAACATGCTTTCTTCTTTCTCATTCCAAAATAGTTTGTTTGTTTTCCCCTTCCAAAGCTTTAGTCTTCCATACTTTTAACTCTTCATTAAGCTTGCGTATTTCTTTTTTCATCCATTTAATAATACTATTGGAACTCTCGGATATCTTGGCAACTTTCATTTTCTTGTTCTATTCAACCTTGTTATTCTTCATTAGAATATATTTTTCTTCCATTTTTTCAACTTCTTTTGCTTTTGCTCCCATTTTCATTCATAAATAGGCAACTTCTTCTTGGAGCTGATGATTATCATCACTCATTCTTTTTCACTCTTTGGTAGCTTCCTCTTTAATTAAATCAATCTCGAATGGCATGACAGGTTTTGACTGAATAGATACTCAAGGAATGGTTCCATTTGAGCCAAGAATGATTATGTCACAACCTCGAACTCTCCTTTAAGCATTATACCCTAGAATGGTCTTATCCATGTATGCACTTAATCTGGACTCATACATTTCTCTCCATTATGAAGCGGCTATCTAAAGTGACTTTTTATAATCCTCACCCTAATATTCCAAGTCAACACCAACCAAATTTGAAGTCATGGTGATGAATTGCTGTGACCCATATTGTCTTCAAACCAATAATAGAGCATAAACCACGATGCCCCATATTCTAGGTAAAGGCACATATAGCAGATTGCCACATCGATACACAAATCATTTTGGTGAAAACCATGGTGCCCTCCAAGTTATATTAGAAAAGCTAAATTCTTTAGCGTCTCAACCCATTGTTTTTTAGTTCCAGACTTGGGCCATCCTTTTTTGATGAATTCCTGAAGAGGAACAAAATATGGAAAGTAGGGTTTAACTTCATCTGCCCTTTCACCCCAGAAATGACTTCGGGCCCAGATATACAATAACAAAGCACTTTCAAAGAATCTTTCTTGACTTTCAGCATGCACTGAGTGCTCCAATTGTTTTAGCTAGAATTGCTTGAGTCAAGTGCATGTTTCTCTTAAATCAATCAAATAAATCCATTACTGCTGCCTTAACAAGTTTCAACACTCTCGGGAAGAAAACCATCTCGTATATAGCAAGAGCAAATGCATCAAGAGCCTTTTTAGTGTCAGATTACTCTTAGATATATTTTCATAGATACTGCCATGAAATAACACTGGTGTTCCCATTCCACTCCATGTAATGAAGATCGGCTTTGAAATTGCAATCCAAAACTTAACTCAATCTTTATAGAAGTTGGTCGGATTGTGCTCTTTGTAATAGATGGGTCTCATCTCCAATGGCCTAAGCCTGAGAAGAGCTGCTATCTCTTCCATAGTCAAAGTCAAGTCATGCTGATTAAATGAAAACATCAAAATGATATATCCCAAAACTCAATCATAGCCCTGACTAACTGTTCATCCATGTGTATTTTGAGCAAGAGAGCAATCTATCCATACTTTTTTGTAAATCGGGTTTGCTCTGCAATTCCCTACTGATCCCATATTTCGGTGAACTCTCTCAAATTATTTTGGCAAAGGTCTAAATGTGTGATCTTTGGCAACTTTGACACAAAACCTTTCGCTGCACAATCCCCATCCCTTTTTTGGTTGAATTTGGACTCAGAATAGACCTCTTTGAATTCCTTGGAAATAATCACTGCATGTACTAGTTCCACCATAAAATTAAATAAAAATTTATCTAAGTTGGAATTCTTTTTAAAGCAAACATTCCCGTATGCATATGAGAGATGAAAGATTCACCAAAAAGAAAAAGAAAAAAACAAGTTAGTATCCTTAGGAAATATTAAATTTAAATAAAACTTCAAAATAATGAAAATCATAAATTATTCAAACAGGGTAAATATAAATTGCAAAATCATTCGAACAAGATATTGAAAGTAAAAATAAAAAAGAAAAGATAACTTTATCCCTTCATGTGTCCTTAATTTTGGTGACACCTAAAATCGGGCATGGCTTTGACTAGAAGGTTAGTATGGTTCATTATATGTGGTTTATGTCAGACCTCTAATTAGGTTCTTGAATTCCTCGAGCACTAAAAGGACTAGTAAGGTACCTTATCCTTATCCATCACGGATCCATGTTGTTATAGGTTTAATTCGACTCGATTGTCTTCCATGTCTGTAACGAGGCTAACACCTTGGGCAGACATAGGAATCTACATCGGTAAGCTTTTCACTAGCCCAGACAAAGGTTAACACCTCAGAAGGCAGAGCTACTTCACCCCATCCTAAAATATTGAGTACCAGTACCCCCTCCATATCTGACAGAGGAGAAATTGCTGCACAATGTGCATAATGTGTGTGAAAGGACAAATTTACCTTTTTATGACACAACATTAAAAATAAAACCCACCATTTTAATCCCTAAAGATAGAAGCAAACACAAAAAGATTAGTGCAAAATAAATATTAATATAATGAAAAAGGAAATTTTTAAAAAAAAATTTAAAATTAAATACCAATTGAAACCTAATTAATTAAAATTTAGTTAACACATAATTAATTTTAGGCCTGATTCTCTAGATGTCCCCAGTGGAGTCACCAAGCTACCGCAACGTGGCCTAGAAATACAACTTGAACAAGCCCGACTCAAATGACCTTTGCTTCTATATTTGTTGATATATCATTATTTTGTATTCTCTTGTTTCTATAGGTCGTATTATTATTGACATTTTCTTATTTTTGAGAACTGGGTGATCGAGACGAATCGCTCACTCGACTTAATCCTAAATAGTTATTACGAAATGACTATTTATTTGGAATCGTCACCAATCTATTTAGGCTAGGTGAGATTGGTCACCTATCGGAGTTTATATTTCAGGGTTACGAAACCTTAGAATACTAACTCCAAGGTTCGCAATCATACCAGAGATCATATAAAGGTTTTGGGAGCTGGTTACAATCACAAGTAAGGATCAACCCTCTCATGATGCCCGAAAATCAATACCTTATTAGTTATGTGTTAACTTGAATTTTAATTTTTATTCGGTTTCAACATATGGCATTTAATTATAAATTCTCGAAATAATAATTTATAAAACAAATTTATTATTTCATGTTAGAAAAATCAGGTCTTTAAAATTTTAAAAATTAAAATCTCTTACGCACTCCATTGGAGGGCTAGTGGAACACGAAAGCTTTTTATCATTCTCTTTTGCATCCTAATGGAAAACCAAAGGAACACAGAAGGTTTTAAAATTCAAAATATCCTTTGCACCCCTGTGGAGGGCCAGAGGAATGCAAAAGTTTTTATTTTTTTTTTGAAATTTATAAAAATTTTGATTTTCATTTTAAAAAGGATATCTCGATATTAAAATAATATATAGAACCTCTCTCATATTTTGGAAGAAATTCTACGTATTATTCTAATTTAAAGACATTCCCTTAATTTTCTAAAAGAAAAATTTTATATTTTATTGAAAGTATCCCAGTAATCACATAGGACTTGATTTTAATGCAAAATTACCAAAATGCCTTTAGGCTATACCTTCAACGTGAAATTATCCCGGCAACCCTAAAAGATATGAAAAGGATTATAAAAAAGTGAACCTATCCTAAATGTACATCTTTGGCATAAAAGCATCCCGATGACTACCTAGGACTCAATTCTAAAGAAATTACCAAAATGCCCTTAGGGTGTATTTTCGATGTGAAAGTATCCTAACAACCCTAAAGGACATGTAAAAGATTATAAAAAGGTGAATCTATCTTTGGCATAAAGGCATCCCGATGACTGCCTAGGACTCTACTTGAAAGAAATTACCAAAATGCCCATGTATGTACCTTCGACGTAAAAGTATTTCTACAAACCTAAAGGACTTAAAAACAAACATAGAAAGGTGAACCTATACTAAATGCACATTATTAGCATAAAAGCATCTCAATGACTACCAAGGACTCGGCTCAAGAAAAATTACCAAAATACCCTAGGGTGTACCTTCAACATGAAAGTATCCTGGCAACCCTAAAGGACTTGACTAAAAATCCTCCTTGGCCAAAAATCCATGTCCTTTTTTCCATATTTTCTTTTTTTTTTTTATTTATTTGATGTTAAGTTAACTTGTTAGGTTGGAAAAAATAAATGATGTGTCATAAGCCCATGCCCTTATCATCTTTTCTTACAAGCCACCATCTCCATTGTCATGATTATCCGAGTTTAGGTGGCATGATGATCATGCGTCATTCTTGGCATACTTGATGGATTTAGTTAGGAAGAAACTAAATTAGTTAGAAAAGAATTTAACTCCAACCAAATTGAATTTCATGTAACTAAATTAGCAAACTATAAAATTAATTATGTAAAAAACAAAATTTCATTATAAATTTACAAGTAAACATAATCTTAGAAGTAAAGAAACAAATGCAATCAAGTTGCCTAAAAAGCCTAATTGGAAATTCCTTGAAAAAATGATAATAAATTAAAATTCATGTATTCAACAAAATTCCACATAATAAATCCAATTAAGAATTAAATCATATGGAAATTTCAATCAAAATTTCATAAAAAATAAAAAATAAAAAATGATTCAAAATAATTGATAAAAAAATTAAAAGAAAAAGTTAATGGACTTTATTAGAAAACTAGAGATTAAAATGGGCTTGGTAGGCTTTTAGAGAATGAAATGGGCTTGGTAAAGTGATTGGGCTTGTTGAGAAATTATTGGGCTTATTTGCAAAATTTGAAGTTTTTAAGCCCATTAAGGAGATTTTGACCAAAATATAATTAATAAAAAATTTTTGTATAAAGATTTCAAGTATTGAATTATGCAAGAAAAATTTTTGAGAAGTCTTATGTGCAAGAAGAAAAAAGTAAAAAAAAAAATTAAAATCCAAAACTCATAAAATTTTACGACAAAACCTTTATGGAAGAAATTTGTTATTTTTGAAAAAAAATGCAAAACTCATAAAATAAAATTAAATTTTTAAAAACTGATTTATAAATCTATTGAAAATATTTAATGAATTTTAAAAGTCTTAAACTCGAAAAATTTCTCCCAAAAATAATTTACGAAGTAGAAAACTTAGTATCTTTGAAAACGAAAAAATTCAAAGAAAATGCAAAACTTATAAAATAAATTAAATTTTTAAAAACTAATTTAATCTAAATTTAATGAAAATATTTAATGAATTTTAAACTTAAAAAGTCTTTTCGAAAAAGTTTACGGAGTAGAAAACTTCTTATCTTGAAAAAAAAAGAAATTCAAAAAATGTAAAACTCATAAAATAAAGTGAATTTTGAAAAATTGACTTGATGGTAGTCAAATGAAAATTTTTAATGAATTTTAAAGTTTAAAACTCGAGAAAATTTTACCAAAAATTTTACAGGTAAAGGAAAGCTCGCATTTTGAAACTGAGAAAATTTTAAAGAATACATTGAAATTATATAAAATGGATTAAATACAACATATTATCTAAAATATTAATTATGAAAAAAGAAAATAAATAAAAAAATAAAAATTTGAAATCCGAAATAGATTTAACTAAACCAATTTCACGAGCATAATACTCGCAATACTGTTAAAATTTAAAATTAATTAACAAAATTGATAATTTGATATCTTGTGGTTAAAACACCAATAATTATTTTTTTCTTGAATTTTTTTTATTTTTTTGAATGCATATTGGCATGAATAATGCACAATTGTCGATAAAAATATACGATGGTCAATATTTCAAGCTTTATGAAAATATCTCAAAAAATTCATAAAAATGGGAAAGTTGATCATGATATCATCTGCAAGAATGATTTTCCAAATTTGGCAAGAAAATATTTAAAAACAAAATTTTCCTTTTGAATGTTTGTCTTTTCATCCAAGATCGGTCTTTAAATAGCATTTTTTCTATCACATGTCAATACGATCATGTATGTGTGATGGAATAAGTTACAAAAATGTGAAAATTCCTCAGTAGAGATCAACCTCTATTGGGTCGACAATCATATTCTCGGTCTCAGATAACTGAGACTATCGAAAAAAAGACACGGACTAAATTAGGTGTTTTACACTATTCGAGAACAATTAGCCAATCTAGATTTGCGAATTCTTATCAATTATTGTTGGTAGAATGGAAAGAATTAGGAGAAGAAGGCCTCACAAGTAATGAATGAGAAGATCAAAAAATTGGAAGAAGAAAAGATTTTTTGGTTAGGCGTACGGAATTTGCTAAGCATTCGAACAAATATAGAACCAAAATGGATGGTTTTATGTTTATTACCGGTTCTTTCTCCCAAGTTGAGATCGATCATTCGGATAGATAAGGGTAAACTAATGAGTTCGAATATTAATGAACTCTATATAAGAGTTATCTATCAAAATAATACTCTTACTGATCTATTAACAACAAGTAGATCTACGCAAGGGGAATTAGTAATATGTCAAGAAAATTTGGTACAAGAAGCCGTGGATACACTTCTTAATAATGGAATCCACAGACAACCAACTAAACATCTTACTTTCCATGTTTGCCAATTAATTATTGACAAAGAATAAAAAGATAAAAAAAATAGATAATTGTTTGATATCTTTAGCCATTTAATTTATGTATTATTAAAATAAAAATTGATGACTATTTATAATAAATAAAAAAATTCAGCGAGAAAAGTTGTAACGCTATGTAATTTTTTGCATAAACTACTTTTTACATGTTAATGATTTTTTGTATAGTAACAAAATATAACTAGGTCATATGTAGGCATTACCCTACACGAAGTGGGAATTAACACTAGTTTTGTTAAATTAAGCAATTAGCAGAATATGAAATGCTTTTGATTAAATACTCAATCTGACTATATCTATTACCATTTGTATAGATCGGGATTAGACTTTTATTTGAGTCTATTAAGAACATAACCTTTTTTCGAATTAGATCAATTAAGGATTTTTGACAACTAAAATAAGTATTTAAAAGGCATGCACCAATATTATTAGCAATGAATGCTAACATGTAATCTTTTATATATATGTGGTAGTTGAAAAAAAAAACTTCATGAATTGAAAAAATACAAATTTTGTTTTTCTCTTCTAAAAAATATCTAAAACACAAATAAATCCAATTATATAAATGGTAATCACAATACCCTAACGAGAAATAAAAAATAAACACAATAAATACAAAGAGAATCAACAAGAATGCAAGTTTAGGGGTTGAGACTTTCGTTAGGAATTTCTACAATTTAGACTCATTTAAGTAAAGAAGATTGGAGACATTTTTTAGTGGTGGGTTTGGGGTAGTCTGACAAACGGTAGATGGTGAGATAGGTAAAGGGAAAGCCAAAGGCTTCGGTTTAGATCTAGGAATTTTCTATGGAGGATCTGGAAGAGGAAATGGCAGATACAACTGTGATGGAAATGGTGGATATAGTAGTCACCATGAAAGGGGTCTATAGTGGTGGATGTCATGAAAGTGGCAAAAGTGGTGAAAAGGATTTTTTAAAAACAAATTTATTAGTATTTTCAAAGTCCAATTCAATAATAGGGTAAAAAAGGTGAAAAAGATTTTCAAAGAGATCTTTTTTGGGTTTCAAGTCATCAAGAACAGTATTGACTGGCAATGGCAATGGCAGAAAGGACTAGATCCTTTTGGTATCATCTCTTATTACTACTAGTTGAATGAATCTCACCAATTGTGAATTGTGATTCACTTTCCTCAAACTTTAGTGACATTTTTTTTGCATTAATTATAAAGATGTAGAAACTACGTTAAATGCTTCTAGTAGCTTGACAAGCAAGAATAAATTTGGAGTTTTCTACTTTTGTTTAGTTGGACCATTAAAGTGATGAACCTGCTTTTTTTTCCTAGTGTTTGTATATAGATCTAGATGATTATTAATGATAAAAAGAATATTTTTACTTCAAAAATATTTGATCCTACTTTTAGGGTTTTTTTTTTCAATTTTTGTTTTTGTTTTACTTCTATGTTTTATGTTTTTTTTAATTGAAAGATTGCAAAATAAAATCCATGTAAGCCACTTGCTAATATCATTCATTGTTTTAGTGTATGTGCCCCAAACAACGTCAAAAGTCTTTAATTGAATCAATTCAAAAAGGTTTCACCTTTAATAGATTCAAATAAAACGTTTAACCCTGATCCATTCAAATACTAATAAGTTTAGTCCTAAATCAAGCATGTAGCCAATGTTCTTTAAGTGAATTTGAGTTTTTCTTTTTCAAATACTTATTTATGAATTATTAATTATGAAAATATTCGAATTAACATACTACATATTTTTTTAATTTTTTTATATTCCTATCATTTTACTTAAATTCAAGATTTCTAAAATATGAAATTTTTTTAAAAAAATAAATACAAACAATTAAATTAATATGATAATTCAAGGCATTCTGGTTTTGCTTTAAGCTAAAACCCCAATATCAAATATCAAGTTGGCTCTACATTTTTTTATGCCATTTCAGTTTCTAAGGCATATTTTCCTGTTGGTACAACCCTAGATTAAATTCTCATGTTTTTTTATTGGTACTTGATTTTGAATGCTTAAGTTTATTTTTGTAAATCAAGTGACATCAATTCAATTAGTGAAGTTATAAAAAAAACATTCATATAAATTTATCATAAATATAAAACTAAGGGTATGTGTAACTTGTAATGTTTTCTATCTATACATATTTTTTAATGAAAAAAACAATTTTTTCAAACTTCCTCAACCACTATGTTTTATCATGCAAGATTTTATACTTTTTATTAGGGAATGAAATTTTCACATACATTTGTACGTATCATAAGATCTAGTCTATTTAAAATTAAAATAGAGCTAGATCTATTAATTTTGGATATGATATAATTACACATTTTAATGTGACACAAAAATATAATTAAAATATGACACGATCACACAATGAAAATAATAATATGAATATACAAATGTATCAAAATTCATATAATACAAATTATTAACTTGTCAAATTTGTAAAATACATAATTATAACAAGGGAACAAGTAAGATATGAATCAATTATTTTATTTATTTTTCTTGAAAATTATAGAACAAAAATTAAAAAATAACAAAAATCTAATAATCAAAATATTTAGAGATGACAATTAGGCAAGTTCTGACAGATTGGGATAGGTTATTTAAGGTTCAAGTCTTTTCAAATTCGAATATTTTTGGATTCGATTATTTTGGGTTTGAGCACTTTTGAATTTGAATCTTTCTGGATTTGGATATATTTTGCATTTTTCATTTTATTATATATAATCATTTTTACATAATTTAAATATTTAAATCTAAAAATAAAAATTTGTTGCTATTATTGTTGCTGTTGTTGTTAATAATAATATTATTATTTAAGTATGCTTTTGTATAATATGATATTTTCATTGTATTTGTATATTGATATCAATATTTGTTAGAACAAAAAGAATATAAACTTAATTTGTTAAATAATTAATTAATGAAAATATAATAGATTACAACATTAACATTTAAAATAATTGATTCAATTAATTTTTCTACCAGTCAACATGTAAATATATATTATGATTTATATATTATGCATATATATAACAGTACATACCAATTACTATATCAACATGGACAAATAGCAATATTTGAAGTAAAAGTAAGATTAAAATTTAAAGGCTGGTAAGACAATACAAAAAAGAATTAATTTTTATGTGATTATTAATCTTAACTAAAACTAAAAAATTTTAAGAAATCATTATTGAAGATTACTTAATGTATAATATATATTCTAATAATTTACTATTTGAATTATAATTATTAAATAATAATGACCAATGAGAATGAAATTATTATTTTAGGCTATATTAAATTTTAATTCTTAATTAGAATTAAATTAATAATTAAAGTTCTTGTTTCATGAAAATATATTTAATTATAATTCAATCATTCTTATTTTTAGTATTAAATTTGGAATATTATGGGTTGTAATAAATATACATTTTTTAAAATTAAAATTGATTAATTTTATGCAAAGTGCTATAACCAAAGTAATTAAAATAGTTAATTAGTCCCTTTAGATATAAACAGGTGCTCAATTGAAGAAAAAAACATGTATTATAATTATTTTTTTAACTTTGAGTTATAAATTAATTAAAAAAAATTAATTTTTCTAGAGTTGTGAAATCAGGAAAAGCTTATAAGCATTTTCGTCTATACGATCAAAAATTAAAATTACTCAAATTATTTTTTTCACTTAATCAAAAAAATTCTCTTGTGACTAATATAATGACACGTAATATCTTTCTAATTTAGTGATATTTGTTTAACATTGTCAATGTTGTTATATAAACATCACCAATAAATTATTGTCACTTGTAAATTACACAATAATTTAATTGTATTTGTAAAAGATGAATAATATCATTAAATCAATTTAAACATTGTGACATTACTTATATTGCCATATAACACCATACATTTATGTGATGAAACTATATTGTCATTAATAATTATCTTTTTGATGATGTAATTGTGCATCACCATATTTGCTTGATAGTGATGACAACCAAAATTGTTACTAATAGAACATATTCATAGTAGTGGCATTAAATGAAAATTTCCTTACAAAATAATACGTGCAATTCTATACAGAAAAAGTATCAAATTTTGCCAAAAAACTCAAACATCACCTAATATTAAAAAATGTCACCAAAAATTTTTTCACTTTCTTTATTTGGCACTAAGCTTTGGTGCCAAGTTATTAGTGATGCTATCATGTGACATTTTTAAATATCATCATATAAAATATTATGATAACAAAAAAAGGTTACAAATTATAACATTTGTCAAGTTTGGCATATTACACAACATGAAAAATATGTGTCACTTAGAAAATTTGTCATTAATTATCACATTTGTTGTAGTGATTGTGTTAACTCTAGTTTGGGTCATTTGAGTTAATTCGTGTTTGAATCATTTAGGGCTCATGCCATTTCTATTTTGGATTTTCTCAAGGTCACATTTTCTACTTTTCTAATCAAATCAAGTTTGGATGAGTTCGGGCTCGAGTTGTGTCAAGCAAGTTTTCAAGTTAAGATTTATTTTGCCACCTCTAAAATATCAAGCAAAATGAAATGTAAACATTGTAAAAAGGCCTAAATTGGATTCCATCACACCAATTTTGTAGCTTTTGGCGAGTAAAACCTCTCAATTATACCCTAAGGTGTATTTAGTTTGCACTTTATGAAAGAATCTGAATGTTGATAAAGTCCAGCCTCATACAAATATCATATTTTTTTTCTAGGATAAGTACAAATATCACATTTCAAAACTCATAAAATAACATTAAATAATAGCAAAAGACTAAAAACAAAAATAGCCAAACTTTTTTACAGATTTTAGGAAAAGATTTACATGTAGTAATCTTTTAAAATATATTTTGAAATTAAACCAATCATCTGTTTATGGAACACATGACTGTCAGATATTGTAATATGGAGTTAGATCCAATCTCAAAGATCCCTAAAGAGTAGCATACAAGCTCCTTACAAGGATATCCAAGATCACGAGCAACACATGCATCTTGCCTTTAATAGTTATCTACGCAGATGATTATAGGACCTTCACAAGGTTTAGTGGTTCTCCGATGCTAACCAAAAGGCTCGTCAAGCTTTAACCAAAAGGTAACTACAAATGGCTTCTTCCTTCACACAATCCAAAAACATTTCCAATATGGTGTTTATGCTAAATGAAAAGGTAGAATGGCATTGTAGGGAAAAGAGAGGTGGCAATATAGTGGCTTTCTGATAACTATATAAAAGAGAGTTATTTAGTTTCATTATGTGCATTAAATTAGCTTAGTCTTAGATATTTTTATTTAAATTTTATTTATATTTTATAGTTTTTATTTAGTATTAAGTTAGTTTGATCTTATTTATTTTTAATAGTTTTTAATTTTGTATTATTTACATTTTTTATATTTAAATTACTTACTTATTTAAGTACTTTTCATAATTTTTATAGGTCAAAACCAAAAGGAGTTTTCAAAAGTGCAACAATTTAATCAAGAAGCAAAGTTTACTTAATCAAGCACAGTGATTAAGTTTGACAGTTTCCAAAAATAAACTCTTCAAGCTACTTGGAGATCAAGTTTCTCCCTTTTAGGGTTTTGTTTATAGGACTTTTAGGATTAGACTTAAAAATATCTTAGATACTTTATAGCTTTAATTTTTTTTCTAGTTTTTTGAAGAAGAGAGAAGCCATGAAGACTTTATAATTGGAGAAATATTAGAGAAGCTTGAAGACTGAGACTTGACAACTCTTAGTTTTCTCATTCCCTTAATCTTTTATCTTTATTATAATGTTTATGATGATGAAACTTTAGTATTTTATGTTTTAATAAATTAATATGAACTAAATTTATTCTTATAAGGTTATATTGGAATACAATATGTAGTTTGAATTATTTTATTCTTTTCTTTTGATTTAATGATATTTGAGTTATTTGTTCAATCTTATTTCTAGTTTTTCTGGTTGAGCGGTCACCAATTAGATTCATTTGGAAACCTTAATGAACTTGGAAAAAAGAATTTTGTGTTTAGACTTAGATTAAATGACATATATTTTATATTCATTTATTAGGATGAATTGATATGCATGTAAGATAGGAATATACAAGCGTGCCATATGTAACCAAATTAGAGTCTAATTTTAATAAGTTTCTTTTAATATAGTTTGCAATATAGTAAATTAGTTAAGAGAGATATTTTTATAAGACCATCAGAAGATACTTATAAATAGATAAGAACTCTAGGCTAACAACTTATTATCATTAATCAAGTTAAGAAGATAAAACATGTTCAAATGAAGTGTTAAAGGAAATTGTAATCCTAGCTTTTATTATTGATTAAGTAAACTCTATTTATTTTCTTTACTTTGTTAATTAGTTAATTTTAGTTTAATTTTAATTTTACTTTGCAACTTTTTAATTAGTTATTTGGATAAGATTATTTTAATTTTAGTACTTAAAAAATTTAGTTCAATTTCTCATGGGAACAATACTTTACACTATCCTTATATTACTTGTTTGTGATACATGCACTTGTGTGGTGGAAATCTTACAATCACTTTCATTCCTTAAAGGCAGCAACAAATTATGTTTCATGAGAGAACTATTTTCTCAAGTTTTCTTGATTACCAATAATAAAGTGTCTAGGTTCATCAACACCTAATCCTATGCTTAGCACAATTCTCTTTACTCAAGGTAGAGTCATGATCAACATTAAATTACTTACTTATGTGAAACATTCTCACTTGAGCAATTTAATTTGATCATGATACTTATCTATGGTCATCGAACCTTGCATATAAAATGGGCACTTGGAGTTTCAGCCAAGGCATTATGAATATGTATAGAATTCACGCGAGGTGCACTATAGGTAAGTTAACTAGTATTAGATTTCTTAGGAATTTTAATTCAATAATTAAAATCAATATTTATCATATAAATAATCCATATCTAATTTATCTTATAAATTTAATTATTAAATAATTATAAACACAAGATACAAAACAAGAGACGTATGTGGCTAAGCAAACTATCCCTATGAATTTTATCTTAATAAAATTCATTTTTAATTTAAACAATATTAATTAAAATTAATCTTGTTCAATATTACTTATCAAAATAATTAATGTATCACAAGATTATCCAAGGGATAATCTGTTAAGGGAGTTTAGGTAGTTAGAAGATTGATTCACAATCAAACTTCTACTTTAGGTGAAACATTATCTTTACCAGGACAAACTTTATCTGGCTCGACATAGTATGTCCTAATTTAGACATCATCCGGATAAGACAATTTTATCCATCATGTCTTAAAAAAACAATGAAAATTTAGATTTTTATAAATCTAATTTTATGTCTTAAAGTAAATCTTCATTGAACTTTTCAATTAAGTACTCCATTTAATTATCTTTTATTTAATTAAATCGAAATTACTTAACCCCTGAATTTAATCCGATAATACTATTTTGTTGTATGTGACCTATTAGGTTCCCAAGATGTTGGTAGTGAACATAATTAATCTCATTAATCATGTTTATAGATCAAGAGCTGGATCTAACAACTTATCATGACCACCTAAATGGTGAAGAGTCGATTTGAACTCATCGAAACCTTTCAGTAACTAGCCTATCAGTGTAAGACGGTCCTTTCACCATATATCTTAGAATAAGCATGAGCATGATTCAATGCCTACTCATGCTTCAATCCATGTTAAATCTTACAACTTGTGGTTAATGATCATGAAACTATTATGAATGATTCCTCGTAATTCACTATACTCTGTCTAGAAACTTTAATCTTATTAGCCATAGCAAAGATCATTCGGGATATATCTCCAATGTCACTAGGAGTAGTGAATCCTCTCTGGATCACTCATTCATCTACCATATGCTTCAAGTTATGCCCAAAACCAGCCTACCTTTGGTTTCTATCTATTATGGACTCATTTATAATGATCTCTAAGTACGACATTCCCCATACGAGATGACTAGGATCACAAGCCTGATGACTATCATACACGATTAGCACATGCACTATTTTCTATAGATACTTAAATGATTAATACCAAATAGAGTCCTCATATAGCCCACGTTCAATAAACTTATTTTCACAAAACAAGTACTCCCATGCCATCCCAAGTATCTCACATATTTCAACATAAAAGATTGCTTGCTTACTTCATAAGTAAGAAGGCACAACATGTACTAATTTTTTAGTATTACTAATATCTCATCTTGACAATATAATGATGAGAAACATTTTAAGGAACTTAGCTTTAATACATAAAGATCTCATAATTATAGCACTTTACAAGGCCTTTTAAGTTCCATGGGTTTCATCAAATTAGTAGTTCTATGGTAACCAATCGTGCCATTAACATGAGAGAAATTCTTGTGTTACTTTAGCTAATAATTGATTTATATTTAATTATGTATCTTCCATATCCTAATTTGATTCTTAAAAGGGCATATACTAACACCCTACTAGTTTAGTAATCCTATTACCCCTCTAGTGGGGAGTGGATGAGTAAGAATCCAATTCAAAATCGGATTCTGCAATGAGTTTAAAATTATTCATGTTTTAAATTATTTATTTTAAATTATTTTAATTTTATTAAGTTTTAAAATTATTCATTTATTTAGTATAATAAATAATTTATATAATTATATAGTATTTAATTAATAAATTAATTAAAATATTGAAATAAATATATAAATAATATTTTAATTTTATTATAATATTTAATGTTACTCTTACAATAATTAACTATACCGCCATTTGCGTGTTTAATGTCAGCCAACCAACCGGCCGAGATCTAAATGGGAGGTTTTGAGGAGTTTTTTGGATTGGATTGGAGGATGACGCGTCAGCTCCTTTTCCGTTCTACAAGAGAGAGCAGCTCAAGCAGTAAGAAGACATGCAGTACAGGTGAGATGTGATCGGATCTGCAGGTACGATTAAAAAAAAAAAGTTAAAATTAAAATAAATATATAAAAAATTTATGTATTTATATAGTATTTATATATTTTATAATATTATAATTATGTTTAAAATTTTTTATATTTATATTAATTTTAATATATTTATAATTTATATTAAATAAATTTTAAAAATATTTTAATTTTTTAATTTGATATATATTATCTTTATATATTATTATTAAATTTAAATTTGATTTGTTTCATAGTTAATGCTCCGCAAGTTGGCATGTGAAAACGTGATAACTTCCTAATAAAATCAAAAATAGAATCTTCGCAACCCAGGCGTCATTGTCATAGTCAGTCCGGCAGACCCTCTCCACTTCCTGATCCTTCAAAATGCTATAAAACAAACAACTTCTTCCCTCCTCAAATCTGCCGAACCCTCTCTCTCTCAATAATTAATTAAAACTGAGCTTTCATTCTTAAATCTACCTTGTGATGTGCTTCTCTCACTTCGTTTACGTCAATTGCATTGACTGAAACGCTTCTCCTTCCCCAACATTATTATTCTTTCTTTTTCCAGCAAAAAAAAAAAGGGGAACCTTTTCAGTTATTTGTCTTGTCGCTCACTCAGTGCTGTGTTGTGTGTTTTGATTTTGGTTTGATGGATCCTCCGGTGAGCCCCGGAATCAACTCTAATCCCTTCAAGGTTAGTTTCTCAGCTTTTTACACGTATTAGTTCCTTTCTTCAATGCACTTTTTCTAGTGTTAATCACCCACTTGGTAACTTAAACAGCAATGCATCTTTTAGAGCAGCTTCATAACTTACTTGATACCCTGATGACTTCTTTCCAAAATTCTTCAACATTTAATTTTTTTTTTCATAGGATTTGCATAGGATTGCTGGGCTTTCAGGGTTAAATCCCCATAAATAAAATTTGGTTTTTCATAGTATTGGCCTCAAGCACTTGTCTATACTAGTTCCATCATATAGCTCTATAAGGAAAGACGTATTTGAAATGACATCATTGTAAAGACAAGCACATAATTCTTCAAAGCAAAGAATAGATCTGGTAGCACTAGAGGTGATAAATGGGTGGATTTGGGTTCGGTAATCTTGGCTTCGGGCTGATTCAAATTCGAATTTATTTGTATTTGGATTTTTTCGAGTTCATGCTAATTTGGATTTGGGCCAATTCGAATTTGGATCTTTTCGGGTGTATACTAATTTGGGTTCGGATCTATTCGAGTTCAGGTCTTTTTGGGTTTGAGTTTAGGTCGGGTTCGGATTCAAATATGTTTTATATTATTTTTTATTTTATATTAAATATAATCACTTTTACATAATTTTGAATTCTAAGCCCATGCTTGAATTTAGTCTGATTTAGCTTGAAAAAATCTTAGATCGGTTCCATGAGCTTAACCGTGGCACAAAAAAATTTTTAATTCTAAGTTCAGGGTTAAATTTATCTTACTTGAGCCATTTATGTACATATTACTATTTATAATATTAAAAAATTATTTCTATATTAATATTTACTTATTGTATAATTAAATTCAAATAAAATATATTATTTTATTAAAAAAATACTGTTTCAGGTCGAGACACTTGAAACTTAAAATCTGAGACTTGGGCCTAATCAGGCAGGCTATCTGGCCCCTGGGCAGGTCTTGTTGCTAGTCTGACATATGATTTTTTTTCATTTTTGATACGGTATTATCTATCATGGCTTTCATATTTTTTAATTTATCTTATTACTTTGTTATATTAGACTCTAATTATCATTACTTAAAATAATAATAATAATAATAATATTTAAAGAAGTATTTAAAATTTCACTAATAATATACATAAATTCTCAATATTAACGAGTTTAACTAATTAAATTAAAGAATATATAATAAATGGATGATATACTTTATTGACAATGTTTTCAAAGCTTGTTTTATAATTTATTTTTTGATAAATTATTATATTATCATTTATAGAATTGCTTAAGGGTTGGGCTACTCACTTAGCTCAATTGGGCTTTGGCCTGGGTTCTCATATTTCTATTTCAGACTTGTTCGGCCCAACTCGAAGCAATGATTTTAAATTAAAATAACATATATTTTATTTAAATTTAATTATAAAATATATAAATATTAATAAAAAATAATTTTTTATAAGTAAACAATAATTCAACTTAAATGAGTAAGCTAAATCGAGTTATATTTGAACTTGAATTTAAAATTTTAAAATTTTTCTAATCATGATTCAATCTTACCTGATATATAGACGCCTCTTAGCTTTACCGCAATTTTGTTTCTTTTTATTTGGCACTATATAAATATCTGATCTCATATATATATATATATATATATATATATATATGTGTGTGTGCAGATTTGATATGTACTTGCGCGAGTTTACGTGTTGATATCCGACACTGTCCATAATAGGATGTTTATTCATTGTTATTTATTCGAATGAACCATCACACACTGCCTGAGTTAATCTCAGTCGAATCATGTTAAGACTTAAAGGGAGTACTGCATCTGAAGTAACATATTATAAATAAGATCTTGATTATGTGATATTGTCTTTGATTTCGTGCTGTTCAGAAGGAGACACGGATGCATGCAATCCTTTTGTCATTCCAAAGCCTTGGAGTAGTTTATGGCCGCTTGAGTACCGCTCCTTTATATGTCTTTGGTTCAGTCCCTAAAAAGAACTTCAAATCAGATGAAAGTGCATATGAATACTTCTCGTTTATCTTTTGGACTATAAGCATTGTTTCATTAGTGAAGTATGCCTATATAGTACTAAGAGCTGATGATGATGGAGAGGGTATGTCATGATATGATATGCCACTTCTAAAACTAAAGTTACAGTGTTAACAGGATCGGCAGATGAATTTACCGTGAACAATATTATGTCGCAGGTGGTACTTTTGCTTTGTACTCATTACTGTGCAGGCATGCAAAAGTTGGTCTGCTTCCTAATGATAAAAGTGCTAATGACGTTATGCGTTATGATGCGGAAGGTCCTTTAAGAACCAGGGTGGAATCAAGAGCCCGAAGGGCTATTGCAAAATATAAGAGTAGTCATTACTTGATGCTGTTCTGGGCATTGTTTGGTTCTTGCATGATAATAAGTGATGCAGTGCTTACTCCAGCAATTTCAGGTTTGACAAAACTTTTATTTTTATGTTTTGGGATAGCTTTTTTCTCTTAACGTTGATATCATTCAGCTACAACAGTTTCTTTTGTTTATGTTTCCCTTTTCTATTTTCTTTCACCAGTTTTATCAGCTTCATCAGGTCTTCGGCGATTATTCTCAGATATAAAATGTAAGAACAGGCAGTATATGCAAAAAAAAAAAAAAAATGCATGCTTAATGTTTCAACCATTCATCAACTTTTGGCTAATAACTGCTGTTGTTGTGATTTTAACAGTTTCCTCTTCACACGAAACAGAGGAGTCCATATCTAATAAGTTTAAGAGATGTAAGTGCTATGAAACTCATATCTTTTAGTTGGATATTTCTCAAAATTTTCATTTTTTTTTTCATTCTTCTGTCCCATTATCCCAATGATTTGGTTCTAATTCTGTTTGGAATATAAACTCAAGAGGAGCTATGCTCAATTGTGGTTTCTGAAAGCAATACATAAACTAGTGAAAAGTTAGTTTATTTAAAAGCAGTAAACTAACATGACATGGATATACAAATTGCATACAAATTAGAGGTAGCAAAATAAATCTGAATTCAAAAATTTGTCCGCAAAAACTCGAGCTTGAACCCAATAGAAACCAATTTGATCAAAAGTTTATGGCCTGAACCCAAAAAAACCCGAACCTGAAATGACTCAAACCCGAAAGAACACAAACCTGAGTCCAACCCGAACTCGAACCTGAATTTAATACTAAAAATAAATATGATGAAATTATAATTAAATAATTTTTTATAAAGAAAAACATTAATTATCAATTTTATTTTAATATTCTTTTAATAATTTAATTAAATATTAAAAATTTAATTTATATTTTACATATGATTAAACCTGCTCATGAGTCGGGTTGGACCGCTGTTCGGATTTTTTTAAGATCTCAAGTCCAAGCTCTTATAAAACGTGCTTAGATCCGCCCATTTAAGTTATGATTACTGTTAATCACGTTAAAACATATTTTTATTTATATTTATATATTTTATAATTAATTTGAAATAAAATACATGTTATTTTAATTTAAAATCTCTATTTCGAGCCAGGTCGGGTTAGACTGAAACAAATATGAAAACTTAGGCTTAGGCCCAATTAAGCCGAGTAAGTAGCTCAACCTTTGCGCATGTCTATCTATGATAAAATAATAATTTGTTAAAAAATAAATCATATCATAAGTTATGAAAATATTATCAATAAAGTATATAATCTATCTATCACATTTTTTTAACTTAATTAGTTAAACTCATTAAATATTGAGAGTTTATGTATATTAACAGTAAAATTTTAAACATTTCTTTAAATATTATTATTATTATTATTATTATTATTATTATTTTAAGAAAAGATAGTTAGAATATGATAATAGTATAACAGAGTAATAAAGTAAATTAAAAAAAATATGAAAGTCATAATAGATAATGCCACATCAAAAATAAAAAAAAAATCACATATTAGACTAGCAATTAGAACTACCCACGGGCCGGACAGCTTGCCCAGCCCAATAGGCCCGATACTATCAGGCCTGGATCTCAGATTTTAAGTTTCAAACAGACTCAACTCAAAACAGTGTTTTTTTAAATGAAATGATATCTTTTTATTTAAATTAAATTATAAAATATATGCATATTAATATCAAAATAATTTTTTAATATTATGAACAGTGATTTGTGTTTAAATGGGGGGCCAGGCCAAATTTAGCCTTGAGCCTAAAGTTCAAAATTTTTTTAGGTCACAGCTAGGCTCATGGAATTAAACTAATATTTTTAGAATTAAACTAATATTTTTTTGGGCTGGAGCAGGCCAAATTCAGGCCTGAGATTGTAATTCAAAATTATATAAAAGCGATTATATTTAATATAAAACAAAAAATGATGTAAAACATACTCAAACCCAAGCTCAAATTGACCCGAATCTGAAAAAACTCAAACCCAAATAGGCCCAAACCCGAATCAGTCCAAATCCGAAAAAATCTGAACTCAAAATAATCTGACCTAAAACCATCCGAACCTGCACAATTACTGCCTCTTATACAAATTGCGTGGACTACAAAAGACCTGAACTATCAATACGTAGAAAGTCTCTGACTGTAATATATGCTTCTGTTCTGAGCAGAGTTGCAGTTTATATGACAAGACTTTGCTGTCTTGTCTCTCCTTGGCAAACTTACCGTTATTTGAACTTAATACTCCTACTTTCTGATTTTGGTGCACTGTCATTGGTGTTTTGTTGGTTTGTACCTAGAACTCGTAATTAGTAGACTAAAGACCCATAAATAATAGTAATGTGTTTTTGTTGGTTAAATGGTATTTCGATATTTGTATCATTCAAAGCCTTATTTGTCTAGTATATAGATGTCTTGGTATATGCTCAAACCTGAAGAACCAATGAGGACGCAATCAAGTTATATCAAATCTCGTATACTGCCTTGTTTGTATTTATGATCGAGGTTCCACTTTCAGGATTACATATCAATTTTTATCCTGCAAGTACTATACATTTTACATTTAGGTTTTTGATGAATATTTGATGTCTCTGCTGCTAATTGCCCTTTCTTGGGCTCTCATTTATTTCAGATGTACCTGTGCCTTCTGCATGTGCCATATTAGTCTGCCTTTTCACCCTGCAACATTATGGGAGCCACAGAATTGGGTTCATATTTGCTCCTATAGTCGTTTTATGGCTCTTACTTATTGGTGGAGTGGGTATATATAACATTTTCCATTATGATCCACATATCATATATGCAATCTCCCCAGCATACATGTGCAAGTTTGTCAAGAATATTAGCCTGGATAGTTGGAGGGCATTGGGCAGTGTCATTCTCTGTGTGGCAGGTCAGTGTAGGATGAAGTTCAAGTAAATTCAAGTTGATCTGTGTGCTCTGGTATTCTGATTACTTCTGAGCATAACATGAAGGTTCTTAGTATCATTTGTTTTTAAGCTAGATATGCATTGCACTTTTTGCAGGATCAGAGGCAATGTTTGCAGATCTAGGTCATTTCTCAATGAAGTCAATCAAGGTATTTAATCTAGTTCACATCTCTGCACTGCAGTGCATGATGCAATTTTTAGATTGACAAAAACTATTTTCTGGTCCCTATTGCAGATGACATTTGTCAGCTTGATTTACCCAGTTCTTATTTTATGTTATGCCGGTCAAGCTGCATTCATCTCCCGTACACTCTCCCCAAAGAACTTATCTGAGGTTCCAGACGATTATAATCAATTTTACAGATCTGTACCTGGTAAGTTTTCTACTTTGTGATAGTTGGATGCTTTACATTGGCATTTTATTTTTTCTTTTTCTAACTGAAGATTGGATGGCGATTGCAGAACATGTTCATCATGTCTTTGTAATTTTATCTCTAGTTGCTTCAGCTATTGGAAGCCAAGCAACCATAACTGCATGTTTTTCCATTATAAACCAGTGCCTAGCACTTGGTTGCTTCCCTAGGGTGAAAGTGATTCATACATCAGATAAGATACACGGCCAGGTTTATATTCCAGACGTTAATTGGATACTAATGGTTCTTAGCCTTGGTGTTACCATTGGTTTTCATGACACTGGGCGAATTGGAAATGCATCAGGTGAGTTGTTGAACATCATCCTCTTTCTCTTCCACATGATTCCTGAGATAAAAAAAAAGGTATAAAGAATATGAATTGTTTGATATATAGTAAGAGTTTGGTAATTGTATAGACTCTAGAAATGTAACCAATATTTTGTCAAATTTGTCCCATGTGACTATTACATAGTAAATTATTAGCACTTTGTTGAAGCAAAAAGACATTATAAATAATTCGAGGAAAGTTGATGTTTGACTGGTATAGTTCTGTTAAATCTAATAAAAACTGGTTTATTTCTCTGCAGGCATGGCTATAGTCTCCGGCATGCTGGTAACAACTTGTCTCATGTCACTTGTTATTGCTCTGTACTGGGAAAAGAGTTTGCTAATGTCTGTTTGCTTTTTAATGTTCTTCGGCTCCATAGAGGCCATGTATTTATCGTCGATTATGTTAAATTTTCACAGGGGAGCCTGGTATCTAGTTGTCCTTTCAGTACTGTCCTTTACTATCATGGTTGCATGGCATTATGGAACAATGAAGAAATATGAGTTTGACTTGGAAAACAAGGTGTCTACGGAATGGCTTACTAATCTTAGCCCAGGCCTTGGAGTTTCCAGGGTACCTGGAATTGGCTTTATCTACACAGACGTAGTGACAGGAATCCCAGCTTTCTTCTCCCATTTTATCACAAATCTCCCTGCCTTTCATCAGGTGCTGATTTTTGTGTCCTTCAAGTCGCTACCAGTTCCTTTTGTATCTCCGAGTAGGCGGTATCTTATCGGTAGAGTTGGGCCTAGAGAATATAAAATCTACAGATGCATTGTATGGTATGGATATTGTGATCATATCAGGGACACAGATGACTTCGAGGAACAGATTATTCGATCGATCGGAGAGTTTATTTCCTTGGAAGAACATGATTTGGAGTCCTTGATGTTGCCTGAAGGAAGAATGATTGTTGTTGGAAGACAATTGGCTGAAGGCAATGCTTTAATACCATTGCATGATATGGGAGGCACCAGCTCAGGCTCAGCCAACGTAGAAACTCAGATGAATGTGGGAAATGAGTACAATGAGAAACGGAGGAAAAAGGTGCAGTTCATGCTGCCTGCTAATAGTCCAAAAATGCGTGTGGCAGTGAGGGAGGAGCTAGGAGAATTAATCGAGGCCAGGGAGAGTGGCACCGCATATTTCCTGGGTCAATCACATTTGGCAGTACGCGATGGCTCAAACTTCCTCAAGCAATTCTTGATAATGACCTATGTTTTCTTTGATAAAAATTGTCGAGAGCCCCATGTGGCATTAAACATCCCACATGCAGCCCTCGTGGAGGTTGGCATGGTCTACAGCATATGATACAGTATTTGATATAATTGAAAAGCACTATGTAAAATATGATATAATACGTTCACCCAATTTCTGTACATCGAACAGAAAAATAGCAGTACTATAAAAACACCTGCTTTTAGCTTAATTTCTCATTTTAAATGGTGAAAAATAAGAAAAATTAATGGGTTGTCTCTACTTCCAAGATTTTTAACTGGTCTGTGTTTTCAGAGTGTTTGACTAGGCTGGCTTAGGGAGAAGTTATAAGCTATTACTTGTGCTTTTCTACAGATTTAAGGAGAGTTTTTGGAGATGGCTGAAAGAAACGTAATGGTGGTTCAAGTAAGGGAGATTACTAGCTGTTGTTTCTGATATTTCCATTGCTATATATTGGAGGTTTATATAAGGGAAACAAATGTATTGTCCAATGGTGCCCTATGGCATTAGAAATGTTTGACCCTTGGCTTGTAACTTTCAAGATTTTGGAGCAAAAAAATCAACTTTGGATGGGGAAGGTAAGCTTGGGAATCAATAAAGACAAATAAACATAACGGAGTGGTGTCTCCTTAGTGATTTTAAGGATCACAAGAAAACTTGCGTTGCTTACCTGTTTGTTTAGTGCCTAGAGGCTTAGTTTGCGTCAAAGAAACTCAGAACATGTTCTGAGACTTGTCGAATTAGTGGGTCAAATTGAGTTTGAGTTAGTTACTTTGGAGTTTTAAAAGTTTAGATAATTTTAGATTTGGATAACATTTTTTTAGTTAGGTTATCTTAGATTTGGATTATGTCAAATTTAAGTCATTTTAGATTTGGATAATTCAGATTTGAATTATTCTAGTTTGGACTATTTCGGGTTTAAATAGTACTTTTGTGTAATATGAGAAATCTTATATACATATATATATATTTCTTTGTAACTTTTTACAATAAAATAAAATAAATATATTTTAATAGAAAATATCATCCCAGATTAATATTTTGATGATTAAGTTAATCAAAATTAAATGATAAAAGTTTATGAATTGAAAATCAAAATAACACATTTATTCTAAATACATGTATTACGCTAAGAGATTAACTTATTATTTATCGCATAATAAGTTATCGAATTATTGTAACGTAAGTTAAAATTCATAATAATAAAATACATGCATTGCGTTTTTCTTGATCTATAATTTGAACATTGGAAGTTGAAATATTTTGATAATGTGCAATCATAAGTATGTAGATTATTTTACAATCTAAGTTTTACTGTGATTTTTAGGTAGAATTTTTCCTTTTAGTTATTTTTAAAAGCATTTTGTTTTATGAAGTTTATAGTAAAATGTTTAAAAAGTAAGTATTATAATTAGTTTTCTTAATTATATTTTTAAAATAATTATTATCAATTTATTAATTATTTTATCAAAGAAAGAAAAAAAAACTTTATTTTGTAATGTACAAATAAATATAAAAATAAAATTCAATTATAATGAAAGAAATATTTTTTTTAAAATCATTATTAAGAAAGATAATACTAAAAAATACGAAATTGTAATAACAAAGAAAAAAAATCAAAAGATAGATTAAAGGTATACAATTAATATAAATTAATAACATTTATTATTTTATAGAATTAACGCTTTTAAAACTAAATTATACTTAATTATGTTGAAGCCATTTTGGATTAATTTTTTGGATCATTCAAGTTCATAATTTCAAATTCAGATTAATTCGAATTTGGATCAGATTGGATTTGTATCATTTTATGTACGGATTGTTTTCGGGTTTAGGTTTAGGTAGATTCAAATTGTTGCTTGTTATGAGTAGATGAGTTTGAATCAGATTGTGATTCAAATAAATTAGATGAGTTTTTTTTTTTAATTTTATTTTGAATCATTACTAATAAGTTTGTATGAGACTATCCAAATCAATTTAGAGCTTAAAAGGATCAAAGGAATGTAGGTGTAAAAACTAAACTACCACACTAATGAGGTTGACTTGATGAAACTAGGGAACAAGAGCAAAGCTAGAAAACTTATGACGGGGGGCCAAGGTAATAGACTATATTAATATTTTGTATATTGAT
>JBBYHL010048045.1:0-40162 GCA_038381835.1 Adansonia madagascariensis | reverse complement strand
CTCAATTAAATTGAAAAATTGGCCTATTTCGGTAAATAATCTGATTCTGGCCTATTTTAGTAAATAAAAAAAATATATAAATTATTTACATAAAAAAGCCTTAAATTGCTGTGCTGAGTGATAATTTCCTTTTCTTGTCATTCGCTTTTACTTTCATTTCTTTCTTTCCTGACGTTTTCGATTGGTGAAAAATCCTGAAATTTTCATTTTCCACGTTCAGGGGTCCTTCGTTCTCCTGCAGTATTGTACTGTAAACCTCTGGTGCCTCTTCTCAATAAAATAACTACTTCCACCTAAAAAAATATTAATATACGAGATAATCCTGATAATACTTATCTTTTTACGATTTGGTATTTTAATAAATTCACAATTAGTTATTACTTTAATTTCGTCACGTGTTAGTCCAGTGTCTAAAACTGACATATGCATTTATACCATGCACATACAAATTACATGTTGAAAATATAACAAAGAAAATTGGAAACAAATAATTTTTTTTATCAAACTATAATTTATAATTTTTGGAAATTCTTAAAATAAAAAATCTTTTAATTCTTTTCTTCACAAGGAATTTAATTCAAGAGTCATTGGATGACTTGATTTTGAGCTAATTAAATCCACTCCAATGGTCTTTAAATGATTTGGCCTTGATTTTGATTTGTTTCAAGTGTCAGAGAGACTTGATCCTAAACGTTGCTTTAAAGGTCTTTAGATTTGATCTTGAAATTTGCTTCAAGAGTCTTTGAGATTTAATTTTAAATATACGTCAAGAGTTTTTAGATTTGATCTTAAAATTTGCTTTAAGGGTCTTTAAAACTTGATTTTGAATCTACTTCAAAGATCTTCAAACTTGATCTTGAGAAATAGGGTTTGGCCTCCTTTTTGTCGATGGAATAAGATTGGAGAATAGCTTTCTTGAAATTTCTTGACAACCTTCAAGCATTCTTCAAAAATTTCTTCAATTAATTCAATTCTTTAAAGAAATCTTCTTGAAATTTTAAAGAGGATTTGTGTCTTCCAAGTTTTCTCTTCAGCTTGTGAATTGTGGAATTGTTGTGATGAACAGCTTAGGATAGTTTCCTATTTATAGTGCCAGTTTGCTCGGTGAAAGACAGTTCTTAAATAATATGGTTCTTTTGTTAAAGAGTTCTAAAAGAACTTATCTTCCTTAATTATTTTTTAATTAATTTAATTTAATTATAAATAAAATTACTTCATTTATATCTTAATTAATTTAATTTAATTAGAGAAAATTTTCTTGATTTATCCCTTAGTTATTTTAATTTAATTGGAGATAAAAATGATTCTTAAAGAATTTGGTCACTTTATGATAGAGTTCTAAAAAAAACCTTATTTCTTTATTTATTTTTTCATTAAGTAAATTTAATTAGAGATAAATTTTGATTGGCCAAAATTTTCTCTCCTACAAATGGGCCTTCAAGACTTGGTTATGTACATGACTTTTAATGAGTGTAGCAAGTGAGCAAGTCTTGAAATTTAATTTGCTTGGGATGCCAATTTTTGATTTGCACTTTTGCATTATCTTAAGAAGTTTTGCCAACCAAGAAAACTTATAATCCAAATCGATATTGAGCCAATATTGGCTTGCATAGAAGCATGGTGCCCACAAAATCCTTGAGCTAAACATTTTTTTTTTAATTTTATTGTTTGAACTTGGCAATGAAACCAAATTACCTATGTACATTTAATGGAAACCATCTTAGTGTACCTGGGAAGTAAGACTATTGACAAAACTGACACCATAACGATCTCCAATCCTTGTTTACTTTTTATCTCTTTCTTAGAATAATTTCTTTCATTACTAATGGTTCAACTTGAAGAAAGCCGCAATTAAACCTATGGTTAGCCGTAAATTGGACATAGCCAAAAGTCTTTAATGAAATTAGAATTTTTATTTATAAATTGGACAAATATTATTACTAATATGGCAAATTAGAAATATCGTAAACAACCATATCCATTTTTGTGAGTTCAAAAGATTCTCCACATTCAAATTTTTAATACAAAGTGTATATGGTTAGGCCTATAGCCTTTTTCCAACTTTAAAGTGTCACTAGCAAGTGGAGAGAAATGACAAACAATTTTGTTCACAAAAAGGCAAGTAGAGAATGAAACACTTATTTCAAAGGCAAGTAGTGAAGGAAACATTCCCCTTGATCTTCCTTTTAATATTTTTGTCATTGTTGTTTACCTTTGCGTGACATAACCCATAAATTACTATCTTGATTATCATGTGTCAAACTTATAAAACACTAAATCAATAGAAACTAAATGCTTACTCTTCCTTGGTGTACCTAAACCTAATATTTGGTGCTATCCTAAAAAAAAAAAAAAAAGAATTGTACGACAAACCAATGTTCATGTTCAAAACAATGACATCTATGTACATGCAAATATAACTTAAGGTCTATTTAGACAATGAGATTGGCTCTGGTGAAACTAAAAACAACGATGGTGAAAAGATTAGCTATTGTATTAGTGAGATTGGACACTTTAACAGTGAGATTAAAATTAGTGGTTAGAGATTTCTTTGGATTTGATTGCAACAGCAATGATGAGATGGGAATAAAATTGACCACTAAGGGCATCCATGTAAGATGATATTGGTAAATTATTTATTCATACTTTAATAATATTTAAATTTTAATATATATGATTTTATATTGATTAAATATTTTAATTAATTAACTAATTATTATATAATAATATAAATTTATTATATTATATTAAATAAAATGAAATATTATTTATTATACTATATTCTATTATATTAAATACAAATACAAATATATAAATTTTTAAATAAAAACAAATAAAAAAATATAAAATATAAAAAATATAAAATCTTGAGAAAATAAAAATATTGAAAAATTTTAAAAATATTAAAGAAAAATATATTAAAAATAAAAAAAAATAGGGGGTAAAGTGAAACTTTACCCCTTGCAAGGTCTAGTGCCATTGGACCTTGCCTTCTTCAGTGATTTACTGGAGGAACGATGAGGCAAATGTCGCCATACGGTGCTACCTAAATGCATCTTCAATGTTGTTTGCCTTTATTGGGTGCATTGGGAAATCCAAATGCATCTTTAGTATGTAAAACTGTAGAACATGGTGAAACCATAAATATGCCTAGCATTTTCAATAACATTAAGATTTACAGATTGAAATAGTAAAAGTTTAAGATTATTTGTTACCATAGTAATAAATATCAACTGTTACCAATTTATCAAAGCAACAGTGAATAAAAGTTTAAGATTATTTCTTCTATTGCCATCTACTATTATTTAAAACAACAAAAAAATCCAAGAAACCTTCAACACGTAAGGATTATACTTTACTTTTTGTAGCTACTCAGACGCAACAAAGTAAGTCCAAGAATTGTTTGCAAATTCTTGTAAAATAATCCTTGAACTTACAAAGCAAGCAAAACTTGGCCTAAAGACTAAATCTAAGCCTTTAAGCATAATCCAAAGGTAATGAATTGGGGTAACTTACATGTTATTCTAACATATTCATAGACCCTTAAAAAATATAGTTACAAATACAACTTGGGTGTTCACAATAGCAATGCAATTTACATATTTACATTTTACTATAAGCATATGTATATTTTTACCATGTGAAGGATCTAATCCTAGGCACCTAATGCTCCCTATTCAGATTTGAGGATCTTGATTTATAATAAAAATTTATTAAAATTGAAAACTTAGAAATAACACAAAAGAACTTATTGAACAGCTTTAATGAATTATCTTATAAGCCTTTAATTAATCTAATCCAGCAAGAAGAAAAATAAAATTTGAAAAATCAAACCTCAATTCATAGAAAATCGTTCTAATAGATATTAAATGATTTTTATTCATTTTTGTACACCGAGCCTAGTTGTTGCAAATCAAAACTATCTAAACATCGAGCCTCCAACGGTGATCCACATAGGTGACTCAAAAATCCTTTGAAAGGAAAAGACTTCTCTATGCCGAGATTTATTCTAGCAGATTCGATTTCAAAAACCTTGTCCAAATGATCTCTCAATGCACCAAAATCATGAACATTGGATAAGAAAAGATTTTTCATCAAAATTTAAAAGGAAAGTGGCACAAAATAAGGTTACTAAAAATGCTTCTTGGGAAAAATGAAACAATGCTTAAGGTTCTCTCATTGGGTTAGGGATGGCACAAGTAGGGCTTAAATAAATAAGGTTAGAGTGTTTTTCAAGTTTTTGCTTATTTGCACTTTGGTCCCCTATTTTTGAACAATTCAAAAAACTTTCAAGTAACTTTTAGGCAACTTAACCTTTGTCTCATCCTAATTTCATAAAATCACCCTTATTTGTGTGACCCATTAAGCTTCCATCATAATGTCAATAAATATAAATTTACTTGGTTAAGAATAATTTATATTTATAGACTAAGATTGGCATCTAGCAATGCATAATGGCCATCCGACATGCAAGAAAAGTCAAATTGCTTTTAGCAAGCCCTTCAGTGTATAGTGTTTCAATGTAATTCAATCCTTTCACCATATATCCCAGAATAAGTAAGAGTTCAGTATGGTGTCAAATTTTGACCCATTTTATATTAGTATGAAACCCTTATGTGTTAACTCCATAGTCAAAATTACCTTGGCTAAGATCTTTGAGTTAACATAGGCTAAGAACAACTAAGATATGTCTTCTATATTACTTGTGGTGATGAATCCTCTTTGGACCACTTATTCACCTTCAATATGCTTCATATTATACCCATAACCACTCTTATTTGGTATCTTTCCATTGTGAACTTATTCACGATGATCTCTAAGTATGATAATTCACACACAAGGATCACAAGTCTAAGGATCACTTATGTTATTGACACATGAGAGTATTTCTATAGATATTTAGGTGAAATACCAGATGGAACTTTATTAGTGGGTTTTAGTGAACTTGTCCTAATAATAAGCACTTATATGTTACCCTCAAGTGTTTCAATATTTCAACTCATGAGATTAGTTGCATGCATTATATGTGTGAAGGCTTAAAATATAGCAATCTTTATGCATTGTCAATGCCTTGTATTGACAATACAATGACCAAAAATAGTTTTAGAAACACGACTTTGATGCATAAGGATCCCATAATTGTAACTCTTTACAACTTCTTTGTAAAGCTATTATGCTTTATGGGCTTTTTATACATAAGATTTAAATAACCAATAAAGGATCGATCTTATGGATAAAGAAATACCTCATATTATATTATTCACATATAATGTTACATGAATTAACTAAATACTAGTGTATTACAAGTTCAATTGATTGGCTTACAAGCCTTACACTAACAATCTCTTACTAACACTAATGCTAATACCTCTATGTTTAAGCCCAAACTCTCCATATGGTGATCATGTTTCTGCTAGGGTAGAACCTTAATGAAAGGATAAACTATATTGTCCTTGGTATGTACTTGTTCCATACTAACATCATGTATTTCTGTTATGTCTCTAATGACATGATATGGCTACAATATGTGTTTGGATTTATGATGAGACCTTGGTTCCTTAGCTTGTGCCATGGCTCCATTGTTATCACGATAAAAATTAATAATGATTGTAACCACACCAAGTTCAATAATGAACTTTTTCATCCAAACTGCCTCTTTCCTGACCTAACACGTACAGATAAATTCGGTTTTGATTATTGAATTTATAGTTGTCGCCTATGTTAAACTTTTCCAACTAACTACAGCTTAGTTAAAGGTAAATACATAACTACTTTGCGACTTGTAGTCATCCTAATCTGATTGGAAGCTAGCACTAGTATAGCCCCTAACTTAAAGCTTTAGCCCTCTATAAAGTAAAAGGATATCCTTAGTCCTTCATAAATAGTTCAGGATATTCTTCACAATAGTCGAGTGACCCTCACTAAGATTACTTTGGTATTTGCTCATAATACTTAGAGTATATGATACATCTAGTCTAGTACATAACATCGCATACATGATACAACTTACTGTCAAGGCATATGGAATCTTATCCATCTGTGCCCTTCCATCTGATGTTTTAAGACACATCTCTTTCGACTAATGTATACCATGAACTAAATGCCAGTTTTTTCTTGGAGTTTTCCATTTTAAAACTTTTAAAAATCTTATCTATATATAAGGATTGGGACAAGCCAAGCATTCATTTTGATCTATCTGTATATATCTTAATTCCCATAATAAATGCTTCTTCTCCTAGATCCTTCATGAAAAATTGCCTAAAAAACTAGACCTTAGTACTTTGCAGCATAGGTGTGTCATTTCCCATAAAAAATATGTCGTCAACATATAGCAATATGAAACAATTGCTTACCCGTTTACCTTATAAACACATGGATCATCAGGATTCTTTTTAAAGCCAAATTCTTTAATTGCTTCATCAAATCTGATGTTCTGATTCTATGAAGCTTGCTTTAGTCCATAAATGGATCTCTTTAGCTTACATACTTGGTTTGGATATGACTTGGATATAAAACCTCTAAGCTATGTTATATACACATCCTCTTGCAGATTCCCATGAATGTTGTTTTTACATCCGTTTGTCATATCTCATAATCATAATAAGTGGCTATTGCAAGCAATATCTTAATGGAATTTACCATGGTAATTTCTGAAATTTTTTTTTTTACAATCAATTCCTTCAACTTGATTATAACCTTTTGCTACCAATCTGGCCTTATACATTTGCACGTTGCCATCTATATTAGTTTTTCTCTTAAAGGCCCATTTGCACCCTATGGGCTTTATCCCTTCTGGTAGGTTAACCAAAGTTTGTACTTGGTTGACATCCATGGCGTCTATCTCAGACTTTATGGCATTAAACCATTTCTTAAAATCAATGTCTGACATTACTTCCTTATAAGTGTAGGTTTAGTATCACTGGGCAAATCGTCCATAAGGAATCCATATATCTCAAGAGTTTGCTTGATCTTACTAGATTATCGGAGTTCTTGAGTTTCTTGAGTTTTGGGTTAAACATCTAATGTTTCATCCCTCAACTCTAGTTTTATATGAATGTTTATTTATAGTTCTTAAACTTCTTTAAAATCATCTTTACCCTTATTAAACTCTTCTAGTAGAAACTCTTTCTCTAAGAAGGCAATATGTTTTGAAATAACTACTTTTTGATTAGTTTGTAAAAGTAATATTTAGCTATTTTTTAGATATCCCATAAATTTACATTTGTTTGATCTAGCTCAAAGCTTGTCAGACTCTGTTTGCTTCATATAAGTTAGACAACCCTAAATCTTAAGATTAGACAAAAATGGTCTCTTACCATACCACGTCTTATATAGTGTCTTCTCCATAAATTTAGGTAGAACCTTTTCTAGAAAATAGGCTATAGTTTCTAAGGTATATCTCCAAAAGGATACTGGAAGGTTTGTCTTAGACATCATGGAACAAACCATGTCTAACAAGGTTTGGTTTCTTATTTTAGACACTCTATTATGTTATGGAGTTTTGGATGGAGTCCATTACAACAAAATATCATTTTCTATCAGATAACCTTGACTTAAGTATCCTTCTTCTTGATCGGATGTAATAGTCAGAATTCTTTTGCGATTTTGGTTCTCTACTTTAGCCTTAAACTCTTTGAACTTTTCAAAAGCTTTAAACCTGTATTTCATTAAATACACATACCCATACCTAGAATAATCATCGGTAAAGGTAATGAAGTATAAAAACCTATTTCTAGCCATTCTGTTCATTGGTCCACATATATTAAAATGTACTAGGCCTAATAAATTATTAGCCCTTTAACTTTTCCTAGTGAAGCGAATCTTGGTATCTTGCCGAGGAGATAACATCTGCATGTCCTATATGACTCATAATCAAATGGGTTAAGATAATCTTGTTTGTGTAACTTTGCTACTCAAGTTTCGTTAACATGTCCAAGCTTATAATGCTAGATATAGGTCTTTGTTAGATCTTTTTTTTGCTTTCTTCATATTTATGTTAAGTTTAGGCATATATTTATGTTAAGTTTAGGCATATCAAGGTCAAATACTAATAGCCCCTTTTTTAATGAGGTTGATACATAGACCATGTCTTTTAAAATAATAGTACAACTATTGCTTTTCATTTTAAACTCAAAATCATTATTGTCAGTGAGGTATGAAACTGCATTGTTTTGTCTAGATAATCTAAGAACATAAAGACATTTTTTTAGTTCCAACGTTATGCCTGAAGACAATGATAAGGTACAAATTTCAATGTTAACGACCTTTATTTTTTCTCCATTGCCTATTATTAGAACTACCTCATTAGAGCCAAATTCTCTATTAATCCTCAACACATCTTGAATCGATTATCTAGGTAGTTGAATCAATAGTAGAGTAATTCAACTCAATCATGTGAAGATCAGCTACTTTCCTTTTAGTGAGAACATTTCTTAATTTTACATAGCAATGCAAACATTTTAGGCTTATGGCATCAATTATACCTCGCAATACAACTATCCTAATTACCGTTATCAACAACCTAGTATAAAATAAGTATTAATTAGTTTTCATGTATTAAACCAATATTAACGAGGTGTTAAAACTTTGTTAGCCTTTTTACAATTTTTCATAATAATAGCCTTCTTATAATTTTTCATAATAATAGCCTTCACTGTTATACGAAAATTTCTTCAAGGTATTTCTAGTGGGTTGGACCTCTTTCAACTTGTTGCAACTTTGAGTGACTAAACAAATCACATCAAGCCTAGTTAGGTAGGTAACATCGCTTACCAATTGCATTTTTATGCAACTCTTCACCTAAATGTATCATATACATTTCACTTAACCTTCGTCTCTAATGCTATAGGTTAAGTTGTACACATTCGGAGAACACAACATTAGTTTAATATGACCCATTACTCATAACTCAAGTAGTGTGGGTAGTAAGGACCTTCAGTGACTCAATAAATCCCTATAGTTGGAACTCGAGTATCTTGTTATGAATAATGGAAGGTGTCTTTATCAAGCATAGCATGTGACTCAATATATACAAAGGATTTCATTTATTTATTTTAATTAAGGTCTCATCTTTATTAGCATGCATAGCATATTATATTATCACATAAAATAGATCTACCATTATGCATTCTACTTGGATGATTACTAATGTAATCTCCTTAAGACATCGAAGGAGATTACTTCCTTAATTTCTAGTTTTTTTAGAATCCAAGTCTTCATAAGTCTTCTTGCAATATCTTGGTTTGATGACATTTTCGCTTAGATCTCCATCTTTGGGTTACAAATATTTTCCTACCTTATTCTAATTTAACACTTATATATAATCTAATTACATTTATAAGAAAGAAACCTCGAGTTACATTTGAGGGAATTAGATGAGAAAGAATTTTACTTCCTCAGAAAAATAAAGATAAATCAAGGTATGCATACCCTATTTAAAAAACTTAAATGCACATGAACAATTAACCATTAACAATCATATTGGGCCTAAGTCCATAACCATCTAATATGTACACAACATTTATGAATACATTTAAATAAATATTAACTTAGTTTCTAGTTGCCATTTTCGAATAGTCTCTTAAATTTTGTCTTAATTTAATTAAGGAAATAATTTCATAAATGATTAACCTTTATCCTAGCCTTATTAGGACAAAACCTAATCTAATTGGGATTACTTGAAATTAAGACATTATCCAATCTGGTCTTAACCAATTTAGGTTTTAGTCAATTAGATAATTTTAGCTTGGTGATAATTAGAAGTTTTTATTGGAGTAGAATTCTATGTAAATAGAATCCTATTTGTGCCTAACTAGCTAACTTTTAACTAGATTATTTTTTATTGTAATTTTAATATTATCTTTATCTTGGCTAATCATATCAAGCCCCAAAAGATAAACTCCTAGAAGGAATAAACTTCTTAAAACCTAGAAGGTTGGCATAAGGAGGACTCCAATCCTCTCAGGTTTACTGCACCTATAGTGGCTTCTACTAGGCATCTGAATGTCAAGCCACCATTAATGGTTCACTCCCGCTAGACCTCTGATTTTTGCTACAAATTCTAGCATCATATGCTTCCATTAATGCCCCAAACAAGATGTCAAGAAGCTGGTCCATAGGCATCCATGAAGTGTGCGCATATGTAGCATTTTGAAAGGCACTGATTTGAAACATTTTTGAATCAAACCTTTTCCTGCTTTTTCCAGCAAGTGTCATGAACTTTTCATGAGTCTTCCAAGGCTGCAAATCACGGAAAAAATCATACCACATATCAACCAAAATTTTGAAAAATTTTAAGTTGCTCAAAAGCCACCAACTGAAGTGATTATGCGTGAATAACACTTAAACATGGCTAATTTGATTTAATCATTGTGAAATTATTAAACCTAATTTTAAATAATTGAAAGTGATTAAAAACATATTATTAGCATGCTGCAAGTCTGCAAACATTTTTTAGAAAAAAATATTCAAGGCAAAATTACACCATAAAGACTAATTCGAAGGAAAACTGTTTTACCATTAGCAATAACTAAGTCCATGATCGAACAAGGCTAATAAGGGGGATCCGATACCACATGAAGGTTCTAATCCTAGGCATCTAATGCCTACTATTTGAATTTAGGGAAATAGATTTACAATAAGAAATTATTAAACCTAAAAACTAAGAAATAACATAGCAAAACTTACTGAACAACATCAATGAATTGTCTTATAAGCCTTTGATCCATCTAATCAAGCAAAAAAGAAAAAGGAATTTGAAAAATCATACCTCAATTTGTAAAAAGCCATTTTAACAGATATTAAATAATCTCCGCTTTATTCTTGTACACTGAGCTCAGTTTCACAAACCAAAGTTGTCCAAACATCTAGCCTCTAAGGAAATCCATGTAGGTGACTCAAAAATTCTTTGAAAGGGAGAGACTTCTCTATGTTGAGATCCATGCTAGCAGATTAGGTTTTAAAAACCTTCCCTAAATGATTTTACTATACACTAGAATCATGAAGATTAAAAAAATGATTTCTCATCGAAGTCTATAAAAGAAGTGGCATAAAAACAAGATTGTCGTAAATTCTCCTTGAGGAACATTAAATAGTGCTTAGGTCAAGGACAACACAAGTAAGGTTCAAATACCCAAGGTTAGAGTATTTTTAACTTTTTGCTTATTTGCATTTTGGCCCGTTGTTTTTGAACAATTCAAAAAACTTCTAACTAACTATTATACTTTTTACAATTAAATCCTTGTCTCATTTTAATTTCATAAATCACCTTAATATATGAGACCCATTAGGCCTTCATCATTATGGCAATAAATATAAATTTACTCATTTAAGAATAATTTATATTTATAGATCAAAATTAGTTTTGAACCATGCATCATGGTCACTCGATATACAAGAAGAGTCAAATTGGTTTTAAGAAGCCCTTTAGTTTACAATGTCTTAGTATAATTCAATCTTTTCATTATATATCCCAAAATAGGGAAGAGTTCAGTGCAGTGTTTACTCTTAAGCTATTCCATTTTAGTATACAAGTCTTATGTGTTAACTCCATAATCAATATTGCTTTAGCGAAGGTCTTTGGGTTATTGAAAGCCAGGAACAGCTAATATATGTCCCTATATCACTTAGGGTAATAAATCCTCTGTAGACCACTCATTTACCTTTAGTATGTTTCGCATCATACCTAAAACCACCCTTATTTGCTATCCATCCATTATGAACCCATTTACAGTGTTCTCTAAGTATGATAATTCACATTCAAGGTGACTTCGTGTCACGAGTCTAAGGGTCATTTATACTACTGACACATAAGAGTATTTCCATGGATAATTTAGTGAAATATTTAATTAAACTCTCACAGCGAGTCATGTTCAGTGAAATTTGTTCTCATAATAAGTGTTAGAATTTGCCCTAGAGCCAATCAGATTGGATTAGGCATATAATAGTAAATAATGCAAACCAATCACTTATGTTAGTGATTCAAGGTTTTTCTTCATGTTAGTGACATGATTGACAATCATAGAAACTCTAATTGGATGAAGCCCTGAAACATAATAGCCTTGCAAAGTTGGTAATGAGTTACGACAATAAGATCCCTATGCATTAAAGTTGTGTTTCTAAAAATGTTCATAGTCATCGTATTATCAAGATAGGGCATTAACAATGCACAAAGACTAGCATACACTAAGCCTCCATGTAATTGATGCATGCCTTATAAAAGTTGAAGTATAGAGATACTTAAGGATAGCATATAGATGCTTGTTTTGTGAAAACAAGTTCACTGAACATGGCCTTATGAGAGCTCCATTTTGGTATAAGTCCCTTAAGTGTCTATGAAATATGTTCTTATGTGCCAGTCGTGTATATTTGTCCTCGACTTATGATACTAGGTCATCTCGTATGAGGGGTGTCATACTTTGATTTATCTAAAATGGGTCCATAATGGATGGATGCTTAAAGTAGGGTACATTTGGCATGACATGAACCATATGGTGGATGAATGAGTGATCCAAAGAGACTTCATTACTTTAAGTGACATTGGAGACATATCTCATATATTTTTGGCTTTGGGTAACTTGATAAATTTGTTGGCCAATGCATGATAGATTTAGAAGAAATTGTTTCTCTAAATTCATGAGTTTAACCAAAAGCTACAGGAACTAATGTAAATTGATACGTGAGTAGACACTGTGCCATGCTTATGGTCTTTTCAGGATATCTAGTGAAATGATCAAAGTACACTGAGAGGCTAGTTATTGAAAGGTTTCTTAAGAGGTTATATTGACTTTTTTGCATGCCAAGTGGCCATAATACCTTGTTAGAGGCCAAGCTTGCAATATAAATATAAATAAACTTATTAGGTCATCATATTTATTGTTATTTTGATGAAAGCCTAATGGGCATGCATAATAAGATGATTTATTGGATTAAAACTGAGATTTAATTATGTAAGACTTAATTAAGTCAAAATTATAATGAGGAGGATTTAATTGAACAAGTTTAATTTAAAATAATTTAAGACATAAATTAGATTTATGAAATCTAACTAGAGATATCTTAATATGGCAGTAAAGATAAGAATGTATTATCAAGATAATGTCTATTTATGAATGGTTGTACGTATATTATTAAATAAAGTCAAAAAATTGTATTTGAAAAATTAAATAATTACTTGATAACTATTTAATTATTTATTTAATAATATTTACATGAAGTAAATTTATATTACTTGGGTTAGAAAATTTAATTATGAATTAAATTATTTAACATGTAAATTAAAGGGGTTGGGCTAGAAACCCTAATTGGCAAGTCAAGAAAGTTTAGTTATGAACTACTCTAAGATAAGCTTGTTAATAGGCTCGGCATATGGAATAGCCATCTTTAGTATGTGTGCTATTGGACTAAAATATTAATAAGTTACTATTTAGGCCCAATCTTGGACAAGCTAATTACAATAGATTTAATTGGGCTATATAACACTCCAAAATAGGGCCATCTTTTGGACATGTTAGACATGGGCTTAGACCCATTAGTCATGCCTAACTTAGCCCAAAGTGTCTTTAAATACATTATTAATGGTTTTTTTTGCTAAAAAGAAAAAAAGCATCAAGAAAACCCTAGGCATAGACCCTAGACTTCTTTAAGGGGTTTGGCATAACATCCATGCTTCTTTAAGCTTTCTTTGTGTTTGCATTGTTTTTCTAAGTGTTCTTGAATTGTTCTTGACACAATTAAACTAGTTTAAATAGTTTTCTAGCATTGAGAGATTAATTTTTCACAAAAGTTGTGAAATTAGCCAAATCCCTAAATCTTTACTTTTTTAAGCCTCTTTTATGTCGATTGCTATTCTAGGTGATCTCAAAGTGGTTTTTATCATTATGAAGGTAGAAAATCAGTCTTCTATCTTAATGGAATGAACTGGAGTCAATAATTGTTATTTTGGATCCGTTTATTGGCATTTGCAAAAAATAACTTCTCCTTTACGGAGTTATTTTTTTTTTCTCTTTAGTGCAATAGGTATGGGAATTACTCTCAGATCACTTTAGATCTAAACTTGTTGGATATATATCTTTTGGTTAAGGCTTGAGAAGCTTTTTGGCTAGCATCAAAGAACCACCGAACCTCATGAAAGCTCTAATAGGCATTTGTGTGGATCACTGTTAGAGGTAGGACACTTGTGCTACTTGTAAACTTAAGAAAAGATCGTAGTAATCAACCCACGGTGCATTCGGGCAAGGATTGACATGCTTAAAGTTACAAGTCCCTAAGCAGGTATGATTCTAATAGATTTGTGTCGTAAAATTACTATCTGATCGTATGTACATCTCTTCCTTAATATCTTGAGGAAATCTTAGTGTTTTTTTGTTTAATTCCATTATGTATGTTTAACTCTGATTAGATTTTATGCCTATATCGATATGCATAAGCTCAAGATTTTTTTTGGTGTTATCAAATGGTAGGTTTTATGGGTTACATAGGGCTAGCATGCTGGTTTATGGTGATAGTCAATCTGATTCATTTGCATGTTGATTTGGTGATTTTTTAATTTTGGTAAAATTTTTAAAAAATTGTTTTTCTTTAATTTTTAAAATCTGGATATCATGCAATTTTTGGCTTTAATCATGTTTAAAAGTGTTTAAATAATTAATTAATTCAGCTTAAAGTCTTAACGTGTATTTTAGCTTTATGAGTTTTTTCAATGTTGTTTTAATCTATCTCTTAAAAATTAAAGAAATTGTTTCTTTTAATTTTTAATTTTCTAGCATGTTAATCCATGTTTATTATCAATATTAATTAGTTTAAAATACTTTTTCTAATTAAATTGATATTAGAGACACCCTTCAATGTTTTCATGCTGACTACTACAAAGATGGCTCTGTTTCTGTGTTTTGATGGAGCAGATTTTTTAAGCATCCATTTCTGCGATTTTTTGCATGGTTTTCCACGTTGAAAGTATCATGGATTGTTCATAAAACTTTCTGGAAAACTTTGGTTAAAATCGGAGCTAAAAATATTTTAATTTCGGGCCATAATGGTTGCACTAGGTGTGATTGAGCTTGCAACATTTTTGTCTCTCTTCTTGAAACCTTGGTGCTGCATCCATGGCAGCAAGATGTTGCTGCAAATTTTCTTTATTTTCAGAGGTTTAGTAGGAGGAAGACAATAGTGTTTAATTTTAATTAGGATGGCTAATATAGCCATGCATGGAGTAGACTCCTGATTAGACTAAGACTCCTAGAAAAGTTGTGTTCCATTAAAACTCTTACTTATTATCGAACACCTAATTATCCAATCATATTAGTTTTCTTAAATTGTGTAAGATATGAATTGGATAATACAATAAGTATGGAAGTTAATTTTTTAAATTCTAATTGAAAAATATATTTAATTTAAATGATTAATCCTACTTAAAATAGGATTTGTTCTAATGAGGTTAGAATAAATGTTAATCATGTAAGAAAATTGTTTTTCTTACATACTAATGTAGCCATGCATGAAGTAGACTCCTAGTTAGACTAAAACTCCCCAAAAAGTTGTGTTGCATTAAAACTCTTACTTGTTATCGAACATCTAATTATCCAATCATATTAGTTTTCTTAAATTGTGTAAGATATGAATTGGATAATACAATAAGTATGGAAGTTAATTTTTTAAATTCGAATTGAAAAATATATTTAATTTAAATGATTAATCCTACTTAAAATAGGATTTGTTCTAATGAGATTAGAATAAATGTTAATCATGTAAGAAATTTGTTTTTCTTACATGCTAATATAGTCTACTCCATGCTAGTATAGCCATGCATGGAGTAGACTCCTAGTTAGACTAAGACTCCCCGAAAAGTTATGTTCCATTAAAACTCTTACTTATTATCGAACACCTAATTATCCAATCATGTTAGTTTTCTTAAATTGTGTAAGATATGAACAATAAGCATGGAAGTTAATTTTTTAAATTCTAATTGAAAAATATATTTCATTTAAATGATTAATCCTACTTAAAATAGGATTTGTTCTAATGAGATTAGAATAAATGTTAATCATGTAAGAAGATTGTTTTCTTAATTAAATTAAATATAGATCAATTACTAACACTTCAAAAAACTTGGAAACTACTTTCCTAAATGGATAAGGAAATATTACATGTAAAATAGTTTGTCTAAATTAAGACAAAGTTATCTAAAGGTTAGATAATATCCTGATTAAGACAAACAACCTAAAAGTTAGGTAATATCCAATCTAATGTCTTAAAATATTGCTTTTGTAAAACAAATTTCCTAAATGGCTTTTGGAATAATAAGTTTCCTAAAATGGATGGTTTGTTATAATTAAAAAAAGTTATCTAAAAGTTAGATAATATTCTAATTAAGATAGATAACGTAAATGTTAGGTAATGAGCAATTTAAAACAATCTTCCTAAAAGTTAGGAATTTAATTAAAAATGTTTTCATTAAAAACAAAATAACTAAATAATTTCATAAATCATCTTAAATTATTTGAAGAGGTTTATGCAAATGACACACAAGATCATCAAGTGATATTGGCTATGCTTATATTAATTTCATGCTTATATTATGATTATGTTAGCATGAGGATGATTGTGGACAAACATTAGTATGACTGCATTGTGGATGGTTAAATTTTTCTTTTGGTATTTATTTTATAAATAGGATATGCAAACTTTGCTTTTTCTTTTTGTTTTAGGTTGTAAATTCTCTTCTCACCTAACTTTGCTCAAATATAACTCGAGGTTTCATATAATAATATGTAATCATTACATAGGACTTGTAGATTTAGATTCAAGTTAAGATTAGAATTTATATAAATCCAAGATGTAAAGAAGATGGCACCAAGAATAAAGGACCAAAGAGACATCATCAAGATTTTTGAAGACCTTGTGTAATATCCCTAGAAATTTGACCAACTAAGCTAAACTAAATAGATAAAATCTATAATCATCCTAGCAAATTGCATGTGTCAGATTTATTTTTGAATTTATATATAAGATAGATGATTGAATAAAAGCTAAGCATGTTAATGAAACAAGTAGTAAGACCTAAGATAAATGATAAAAATCTCTTGTAAAATATTAAGTCTAAGCCTAAGCATGATTAGGCACCATCCATTGTTCATAGCAAGATACCCGAGTTTTGGCCATAGGGATTTGTTGAGCTGACTCAATGTCCCTTCCACTGCAGTTGCTTGTGTTATGAATGATGGGTCTTACTCAACTAATATTGTGTTCTCTGGATGTGTATAACTTGATTGCATGGCGTTAAAGGTAATAGTTAGGTGAAATACATATGACATATTTAGGCAAAGAGTTGTCACCTAACTGATCTAAGAGCTGCATAGAGATGCAATCGGTAAACAAAGTTACCTATCCAATTATTTCTTTCATGGTTTGTTGAGCTGACTTAAGGTTATGGAAGCATGAAAATGGTGCCTATCTCATTAAGAAGATTCAAACATTAAACTTCTCATACTATAGTTAAGGGCTATAATGTTGGTAAAATAATAAGGATAATCATTAAAGTTGTGAAACCTTACTTAATGATTAAAATTACAAAATATTAACTACAAAATGTTTTGGTTTATAATGGATATAAATATGACATGACTAATAAACTATCACTAAATAGCATACATGATGCTAATAAGCTGCATGGGCCAAACTCTGTTAACTAGTATCACATTGAGCGCATATCCAAGAATAGCCTACTAGGTCAGGGGTAGTCTATCAAGTTCATATTGTTGATCTTGATCAAGCCACATTGTGATGTTAACTAGTATGGCCTTTAAACTCTAAAGGAAGCAAATAGCTATTTAAACTCATGAAATCATCTAAAACCTTAAAGAATTGTTCTATAAGGATAATTATAATGAGAGGTTAAACATCTCTAAGGAATTTTTCCTAAGCAAGATGTCATAAGGTAGCCTAAATAAGCCTCATATAATATGTGTATTTCAAGACTTGAGTAGTTTAGATGGATCATGATCCATGCATTGTCTACGTAGTTTTTTTGAAGAAGATAATGGGGATGACAAGAGCATATGCCAACATAGTGGAAAGCTAGATTAATAGAGCAAATATTACAAAGAATATTTTGATATGATTAAAATTGGTAAAATTATAGAAGTTTTTATACTACATATAAATTGAGATTAATTAACTTCTCCTAGTATACAATACCTAAAAGTTGGTGCTTAAATATGTCTGACATATTGTAAGGCCAAATAAAAGAAGTAGTGAAGATGGACCATAAATAAAGGCAACATTGTTGATATTGATCAAAGCTTGCCTTCTTGATTGATGTTTTTGAAACATAATCATCATTTAGTCATAAACATAAGATGTTTATTTTGGCATTTACATGCCAATTGAGGATAATTGTTGGTATTTGATGTCGAGCTTAGATTCAGTCCTTAATGAATAAATCATTAATGATAACATTTGTTCTACATTATGGTCACATTTTTGTCAAACATACACTTGCAATAGTATTGAGAATACTAAACAACCTATAACTTATAGGATTTGAAAATAGTTTTCGAGTCCATTTCCCTTAATTCTACACATGTAGGATTTAGTGGAGTCATTTATGATTCTTTAAAAGTTAGAGATCATAATTTGACTTAGTGATAAATAGCCATGATGTTAAATATGCAATTATTTGGAAAGTGTTCCAAACTAGAGAGAATTGCATGTTTGTACCTTGAAGGTTATAAGCAAACTCTTTTGTTTAGGCTCGCAGTAGGATTTACATTTGTATCATTAGCATAAAGGCCAATAAAAGATTCTTAATAGTTGTTAAAGTAACAACTGAGCCATATAATTTGGGTCTTGTTATGATCCAAATAGTTGATAACTTTGATAATGAGATTACCATGAATATGACTGAAGCATATTATCACAATTATCTAAAGCTTTGCCTAAGTTGAGACACAATTGCTAATTAAAAGAGTTCGGTATTAGATGCGTTAGCAATTAGCCTAGTGCAAGTAGAAGATGTTATCATATGCCCTAGGGCCAATCAGATTGGATGAGGCATATAATAGTTAATGATGTAACCAATCACTTTTGTTCATGATTCAAGGTTTCTCTTCATGTTAGTGGTATGATTGAAAATCATGCAAACACTAATTAGATTAAGCCCATGAAACATAATGGCCTAGCAATGTTATTAATGAGTTATGATAATGAGATCATCATGCATCAAAGTGTGTTTGTAAAAACATTCCTTGTCATCATATTGTCAAGATAGCATATTGACAATGCATAAAGATTAGCATATGTTAAGCCTTCATGCATTTGATGCATATAACTCTTTGATTTCATAGAAGTTAAAGTATAAAGATACTTGGCGATAGAATATGCGTGCTCATTTTATGGAAAAAAGTTCATTAAACATGGCTCGTCTGAGAACTCCGTTTGGTATAAGTCACTTAAGTGTCTATGGAATATGTGCTCGTGTGTCAGTCGTGTATATTAGTCTTGAGATTTATGATACTAGGTCATCTCGTATGAGGAGTGTCATACTTTAATTTATCTAAAATAGGTCTATAATGGATGGATACTTAAGGTAGGGTATGTTGGGTATGGCATGAATCATATGGTGGATGAATGAATGATCTGGAGAGGATTCACCATTCCAAGTGACATTGGAGACACATCTCATACGTCATCGGCTTTGGTTAACCTGATAAAGTCGTTGGCCAACGCATGATGGATTTAGAAGAAATTATTTCTCTAATTCATAAAGTTAACCAAAAGTTGCAGGAACTAATATAGATTGATACATGAGTAGGCACTACACCATGCTCATATCTTTCTGAGATATCTGGTGAAAGGACCAAAGTACACTAAAAGGTTGGCTACTAAAAGGTTTCTTAAGAGGTCATATTGACTCTTCCTGCATACTGGGTGGCCATGATACCTTGCTAGAGGCCAATCTTGGTCTATAAATATAAGTACACTTAATTGGGTAATTATATTTATTACCGTTATGATGGAAGGCTAATGGGTCACACACAATAAGATGATTTATTGGATTAAAATCAGGATTTAAATAAGATTAATTAAAAAAAAGGTATAATGAGGACTAATTTGAATAAGATTAATTAAGAATAATTTAAGACATAAATTAGATTTATAAAATTATAAAGATAAGAATATCTTATCAAGATAATGTCTATTTGTAGAAATGGTTTTAGGGATATTATTAAATAAAGCCACATAATTGTATTTAAAAAATTAAATAATTATTTGATAATTATTTAATAATATTTACATGAAATAAAATTGTTTTGCTAGGGTTAGAAAATTTTAATTATGAATTCAATTAACTAACATGTAAATTAAAAGGGGTTGGACAAAAGCCCTAATTAGTAAGTCAAAAGAGCGTAGTTGTGAATTATTCCAAGATAGACCTACCAATAGCCTTGGTGCATAGAATTCCATCTTTGGTGTACTATTGGGCTAAAATATGAATAAGTTACTATTTAGGCCCAATCTTGGGGAAGCTAATTTAAATAGTTTTAATTGGGCTCCAATAAACACATCAAAGTGGGGCTACCTTCTAGGTATGTTAGTAATAGGCTCAGTTGACCCATTAGTCAAGCCTAACCTAGCCCAAGATGTATTTAAATACATTATTAAGGGCTTCTTAGCTAAAAAAAGAATCATTAAGAAAACCCTAGGCAAATACCCTAGACTTCTTTAAGGGTTTGGCTCAACACCTATACTTTCTTAAGCTCTCTTTGCATTTTCATGGTCTTTCTAAGTGTTCTTGAATTGTTATTGACACAAAAAAAATAAAAAAATAGTTTTCTTCCATTGAGATTAATTTTTCACAAAAATTATGAAATAGGCTAAATCTAAAAATCGTTGCTTCCTTAAGTCTTCTTTATGTCGATTGGTATTCTAGGTGATCTCAAAGTGTTTTCGATCATTATGAAGGAAGAAAATCAGTTTTCTATCTTAATAGAATCAACTAGAATCAAGAGTTGTGATATTTGGATTCGTTTCTTAGCATTTACGAAAAATGACTTCTTGCCTACGAGTTTTTTCTTCTCTTTAACGCAACAGGCATAAGAATTGTTCTTGGATCATTGCAGATGTAAGCTTGTTAGTTATATATCTTTTGGTTAAGGCTTGAGAAGCTTTTTGGCTAGCATCTAAGAACCATCAGATCTCATAAAGGCTCTAATAGGCATCTATATGAGTCACTGTTAGAGGCAGGACACTTGTACTACTTGTGGCCTCAAGAAGATATCATAGTAATCAACCTATGGTGCATTTGGGCAGGGATCGACATGCTTAGAGTTATGAGTCTCTAAGTAGGTATGATTTCTAATCATCTGTGTTTTGAAATTGCTATCAGATCACATGTACATCTCTTCCTATGATCTTAAAGAAATCCAAGTGCTTTTTGTTTAATTCTGCGACATATGTTTGATTCTAATTAAACTTTTATGCTTATATCTATTGGAATAGTGCCCTAGGGGGCCTTTCATCACAATAAAGGGTGCACACAACTTTAAAAAAACGTTTGATCTTAATGAGAATTATCCTTTCAACTAGTACTCTTTTTTTCTTTGTAACATGATTAGGGATCAAGAAAGTACAAGCTTTCGGCTCTTGATCTTACTTCGTCTCAAATTTAATGGTTGATAACTCCCTAGAACAAAGCCAAACTTTGGCTCTTAAAGGTGACAATCAGCCAAGCAAAAAAGCCTAGGACATAGAGCTAATTTTGTATTATGTCTCACAAAAATGATGAGTTAGGTGTGTTAGGACGTGCTTTTAATTTTTCATTGGCTAGTGCACTCCTACTTGAATAATTTACGACCTTACATTAGCTAGAATGATGGGGATCAGATTTGAGCTTTACAGTTAACTTTGATGATGCCCTGAAATTCTTACATGGAGACCTAGACAAAATAAGGTATCTACAACTGCCCCTCTTTGGCTGTTGCTGAGTATTAGGAACAACGTAAAGATTGATAGACACCATTTTGATCGAGTTGTGTTTGATGCTATCTCATGTGCTTGTGATGAAAATATTGAAATTAATATGATGTCGAGATAAAAATAATATTTTGATGGTGATTCTGATTCTTACAAAAAAGAAAAAGTTTAAATTTTGGATAAAAAACCTAGACTGCGATCCTAGGCTCAACCCATCACTATTTTTAACTTAAAAATGACAAAGGCTTTTGGATGAATAACCTTAACTATGATCCTAGGCTTGACCTATCACTAGGTTTGACTTAAAAAATCATAAATGGACAACTAACCGGATTAGACCCACAGAACTTATTGGGTTTAATCTTCTTGACAGAGGCCAGTTAGTTGGGATTGACCTACTGGCATCACTGGGTTTTGACTTTTGATGACATAGGCCAATTAGCTAGGATTAACCTACCGACATCACTAGGCTTAGACTTTTGAATGACAAGGGCCAATTAGCCAGAACTGACCTACCAGCATCATTGGGCTTAGACTTTTAAAAGATAAAAGCCAACTAGCATGGACTAACCTATTAGCATCTTTAGGCTTAGACTTTTGACATAGGCCAATTAGTCAAAACTAGCCTACTAGGATCATTAAACTTGAATTCTTGAATGACAAAGGCCAATTAGTCAAAACTACTTTACTGTTTTCATTGGGCTTAAATTTTAATGATAAAGGCTAATTAGCCAAAACTAGCCTACCAGCATTATTGGGCTTAAATCTTTTGAAATTGGCCAATTAGCCAAGACTCATCTACTAGTGCCATTGGGCATTGACTTTTAACCTAGGCCAATTAGTCAGAACTAGCCTACTAGTGTCATTAGTCTTGAATTCTTAAATGACAAGGGCCGGTTAGCCAAAACTAGCCTACTGACATCATTAGGCTTAAATTTTGATGATAAAGGCTAATTTGTTGAAAATAGCCTATCGGCATCATTGGCTTGACTCTCTTGATTGGGGCCACTTAGCTAGAATTAGCCTACAGGCATCATTGTGCTTAAGTTTTTCGACATGAACTGATTAGCCAAGACTAACCTATCGATGTTATTAGGCTTTCACTATTTTAATAGAGGCCAGTTAGCCAAATCTAACCTACCAACATTATTGGTCTTAACTTTTTTGACATGGGGTAATTAGCCAAAACTAGCCTACTAGCATCATTGTGCTTGATTTTCTTGATTGTGGCCAATTAGTCGGGACTAGACTATTAGCATCATTGGGCTTAACTCTTTTAACTAGTGCCAATTTGTTGGGATTAGCCTACTAGTGTCATTGGGCTCAACTCTTTTGATCGAGGCTAATTAGTTGAAATAACCCACCAACATCATTGGCTTGACTTTTGGCGATTATAAAAGGGTATCCCATAAGACTTTTCTCACATAAAAACTCTTAAATAATGTATGAGGCGCATTTAAACAATACATATGTTGATATGATGTAAATGCTTTTGAAAAAATGCATGTATAAATGTATGTGTAGACATCCTATTTTGTCCTGGCCAATATTCAAGGTATTAAAAGTCATTATCCAAGGCACTATCGAGGTCACTTGGAGAAGCATAGGTTAATTTTCCTTTATCCTCGGTCAAGGTTTAAAGAGTTAAAGGTAAGGAAAGTCTACATTTTTGTATGTATGTCCCAATACATGGGTGTAAGGTATCAATGTAGGGCTCTACGTCATTCAAATTCCAAAATCATTCTAGTTGTATCGATACTTAAAGAGTGGCACCGATACGAAAGGTGTTTGTATCAATACAGAGTTACATCGTAGCTAAAATCATGAATTTTTGCCAACAAGTATCGATATAGAAGTGCATGTATCAATACAATAAGCTTGGTATTGATACAGGCTTGCTGGTGTCGATGCACCATGCTTTATGTCGATACCAAATTCAATGTATCGATACATTCTATTTTTTTGGCTCAATGTATCGATACATAAAGCTATTTTTGGCCTTATTTAAGATATTTTTCTCCCTTCGTATCATTACTTCAAAGCTAGAATTTGATCACAACATTAGCCTTAAAAATTATCCAATATTAGACATAACTTCATTCAAAACATGTGGATTACTTTTTTGTGCTTTAAACATTGGACTGACACAATTTGAAATGTTCCATTAAGCTTGGCTTGAAGGCATTTCATGAAAAAATTGATTTAACGAAAGACAAAGTTGTGATTACTCATTTGATTAGCTAATGTGTGGCTTTCTTTGCCTACAAGAATCAAGATTAACCAATTAAATATTGGTATCACATTGGTACAATAAGTCATCATATTATATAGGCTAAAAGTCCTATATGTCCCATTTGCTAGGTCATTTTGATGGTTGAAATTCACCACTATGTAATCTAATTTTTTTACTCAAGTCAGAAAAAAAAAGAAAACCATATTTGTTACTTTAGCCATCAAAAAAGCCTAAAGCTCCCCTAAGAACTCTACTCCATAGCTCCTTTTCTTCTAAAAACCATTATAAAACCTCTCATTTCCCTTATCTCTACCCTAAAAACTATCCTCCATAGCCTCCATAACCAAAAGTTCTTTCTTTTCATTCCTTTCTTGCTAGTCCATAGCACAGAAAATGAAGAAAGTGAAATAAAAATTGCTAGATTGTTGTTTAAAGATATAGCCAGAAGTTCAAGCTTCCTTTGGGACATATTTTTTTTATCTTTTCTTCATTTTCTTTTTTTCTTCATCATTATTATCTTAGTGGACCTTTATTTTTCTATGACACTATGAAAGCTTCCATGCATTGTTATGGCTCTATTTGTGGTAGCCTTAGGATTTTGTTGACTTTCTTAGTGCTTTAATGGTGTTTTGATGATAGAATGCCATATTTCTTTTTGACATTAAAATAGCTCTTGTTCATGCATTTTTGCCATGTTTTTCTTCTTCTCAACATGTTCATTTCATGTGTAAGTGCTCAACCTAGCATATTTTGATCTTGACCATACCTTGGGATGCATTTTCACTATGATTTCCTTGTTGAAGTGCATGGATAGTTTGCCATTTTGAGTGGTTGTTCATGTTTGATATCTTCACTTAGCTTAGTTCATCATACATTTGTTGAAGCGCCTTTATGACGCTTGTAAAAATCTTTTTCAAAGAAAACCCTAAGTTAAGTCTATACTAACCTCAATCAATGAGTATTAGCATAGATTTAATGCTTTCAACATATTGGTTCTCCAATCTTAAGGATATATCAAGCATAAATGTTTGGAATTCTGGCCTCTTTAGGCCAAACAAATTATATTTTTAACCTCTACTAGAACCAAAAATATTTTCAAGTATTGCTTAAAGTCTTGTTTCCAGCTTCTCATCATGACTAATGGTATGGATAGTAGGCAGTTCGGCAACCTATTCTCTGAGAGTTGGATTGGTCCATTACCCAACTGCCATGGACCTTAGTAACTGGACATTTGTATGTCTTATACTTAACCACGCGACCATAAAAGCATCAAACTTGAGAAAACCTCTATTTTAGCATTGATAACATTGCAATCCTAATTTAAAAAATTATTTTTGAACTCTACTCAATTTTTTTGGATTATTTAACATTTTTCATTGAAAAGGCTTTGAATAACCTTTCTAAAGATACCTCATTTGCCCTTAGATCATTTTGGATATAGGAGTTATGATTTTCAAACTTTCGCTATCTAAAACCCCTTAAATCAATGATTTCATATTCTATTTGGGCAATTTTGACCCATTAGATGGTTTTCTTTTGATGAAAAGTTCATAAAATTCTTTTTTTGAAAAGGTATCATTTACAATTTTTGAATGGGTCTAAGGTGATTTTTTGAAGTTCACAACCCCCTTTCCCCTTTAATTGCTATTAATGTTGTTTTCAGCCCAGTTTCAAAAATTAATTCTGCCTAGAAAGTGGTTTTCTAGGATTTTTGGAACACTTTTACTCTAATCCTTACTAAGTTAACTTTCCAACGGTACCTTGTTTGCCACTAGAAACCTTTGGACCAAACTAAAATAAATTCGAGAAGGTGGACAATGCGATGTTATCCCTTGCTTTTATTGAATTTGATAAAAGTTAGAAGGATTTTTCCCAAACCATATCTTCGAGTCATTCAAATGACTCAAAATCTATTCAATGATTTTCCCCATGGAGCTTTGTGGCATGACATAGGTGTCGTTATGCTCAAATAAAGACTATAAACATTTTTAAAAATTATTTTCCATCTTTTATTTAAATTATCGAGTTTTAATTCCAAGATCTATATTTTCCTCAAAATATATCAAAATTTTGATTTTCAAAAATCAATCAAAAACTCTCTTTTTGAGGGAATACTCTAACACTATTTTTTGGAAAAGATAATCTAACTTTTTTTTTCCAAAAGGGTTTTCCAACCTCGTTTTCTCTGAGGGGACACTCCAACCTCACTTTTAAAAAATACATAAAAAATCTAAGTTTTTTTTCTCAGGCTTTCCTAGACCCTTTATCAAATTTTTCATGCGTAATATGACCATCTAATCCAAATGCATCTCAAAATTGTCAATTCGGATACTCCTTAATAACTGAGGCCAATTATGAGATACATTTCAACTGTTCCATATTTTTTGTCTTTGTATATTAATTTGTAATACGACTTGGATTATGTTCTTTATGTCATACTAACTCATTTCTTTCTTCGATTATGATTTACATTCATGCTTTCAAAAAAAATCAAATATTATTAAACCCCAAGTAATGTTCTGTGTTAGTATCTCTCCAGTACTGGACATAGAGTATCCTTTTCTAAATTGATTCAGATCTCATTCTATCAACTCCTCTATGTTTCTTTTTCCTCTTGGGTTGCATAGAGAGATATTAATTAAACTTTTATCATGAAAGCCCAGATTTAATATTTAAAAATTCACATTTATAAGAATGGGATTACATATAAATAATGATCACATGAAAAATCAGGGAAAATTGAGATTTCGATAATTTATAGCTAGATGGTATCAATTTTAGGCATCATGGGGGGTGCTAATCTTTGCACATGCATAACTTACTATCAAATCCTTTTAAAATGAACTCTGGTATATGCAATTTGTAAAATCGGTGCTTCAAGTTTTGTAACTTGGAAACGCTAGTTTTAATAAGTATTCAATCATAACTAGCCTAAAATGATTTGTGGTGACTCCAAGTCATGGTCATTTCATACTAGCCAACCAAGACTTATTGGATAAGTGATTTCTTTAATGGTCTTCCTTTCTGACTTTCACACTATCACGCTTAATCCAAATCCTAATCAAAAGGTGATCCAAAGGTGAGCCTCTTCCCTTACCTTTTCTCTTTCATTTTTAAGACGTAGTGTGTCATGAAAGTATTCATTATGCTTTCACATGTATGTGTGTTGCCATTTTAGCATATGAAACATTTCTTGACACATAGAAGGTTAACATGATTTTTTGTCTCTTTTTTTCTTTGTGTGTTGACATAAATCCCTCTTGAAAGTGCTTTGCATTTGATTGAGGATTGTTAGGTCCTTTCAAGGTCTATACTAATCTTTCACCTCTTGATTTCTCACCACCTTGTGAAGAGTGATTTGTTAATTGCTGAACATGTTGGTGAAAGTAGATGTGAGATCTTCTTAGGGATGATCTCAAGCTTTTGACATTTTCTTACCCTATCTTATCTTTTGTATGTTGACTCTAAAGTCTTTAGAGCATCTTGACTTTCCCTAAGAGGAAAAAAAATAAGGTTATTGTTCCTCAACTTTGGACTACACTCTTATAGCCTTATGTTATAATATTTTCATCTCTTTGCTTTAGGCGATTAGACATCCCGTTTACCATAAGGCACCTTGTTATAGCATCAAGCAAATCAAATAAAACTCATCCCAAACAAGCATTTTCTAGAGTTGAAGGTGATAATGTGTCATGTTCATGTGGCATTAAAACTCTTGACAATTGGTGATCATCCTTGGGGGCATTCTTGATCAAAGTAAGAAAATCAAATCTTTTGTATGGTTTGGCTAGCTTGGGTGCGACATATTTATAGACACCTAATTTTGTTTGGGCACTTTTTTTCCTAGTCCTAAATATTCGAGACTGAGAGTCTAGTGGCCAACTAGGTAAAGCCCAACATCTTCTAGTCAGATTAGGCATTTTCGAAACCTTTTTACTCATGACTAAGCCCAAAAAAAAGTGCAATTTTAAAGGTTGTAGAGAATAAATCTCAAAGAGAAAAGCTGAATATCTAAGAGAAAAACTAATTTTTTAATATTTTCTTGATAAATTCTAAACTTTCTTTTCTGCAAATGATATCATAGTTAAATTTTTCATTTTTAGGAATTTTTTGAAATTTTTTGTGCAATTTTGGGAGTCGACCATCGTATATTTTTGCCAATACCTATGTGGTGTACCCACCCCAAAAAAATATTCAAGAAAAAAATACATATTGGTGTTTTATATGAAAAGGTGTTAAATTGTCAATTTCGATATTTAATTCTAAATTTTTCATAGCACCATAAGTGTTATGCTCATGAAAATTTTTCGATAAAATTTGTTTCATACTTTAAATTTTTATCTTTATTATTTTATAGGTTAATGTAAATTAATATGTTTAATAATATGTTGAAGTCAACTTTTTTATGAATATTTGAACACATTTTTGGAATTTTCTCTATAATTTTTTTTATAAACCTTTTCAAAATTTAACTTTTTAAGAATTTTCAAATATTTCAATAAAATATTTTGGATATAAATTTTTGAAATTCCAATTCATTTTTATTAAACATAATTTCATTTGAAAGGGTTAGAAATTTTATTTAATTTTTTCTTTCTCCAAAAAATTATTTTAATTCTTTTGGGCTAAAATTTCTCATATGGATGTTTAATTAGGCCCCTCACGTGATTAAACACGTAATCGAATTTATCATATAAAATCTCATTTCTTAAGTTTATAACTTTCAATGTCTTATAATTTAGTCCTTCCACTTCATTATTTTAATAAAATTGGCAACAAAAATTTTATTTATCCCTACATATTCATAAATTTATGTATATTTATTTTAATTTCAGAATTTGACAGTTTAATTATATGAGAATTAATTTAATTGAGATTGAATTTTATCATTAAGTTTAATATTATCCAAGTTAGATTTTTTAAGTAAATTTTCTAGGTAATGATGTCATGCATGTTGTATTATGCAAAAAAAAGACAAAATATATTGATTTAACCTTATCAAAATCTTAAAAAAAAACTTTAAAAGTAATAAAAATCATAAAACTAAAAAAAAAAAAAAAGAAAAATCAATGGCCAGTTCAGCAAAAAATAATTTTATTCCTTCTTGGCCAAACTTTCCCTTTATAAAAAGGGGGAGAATGTTTTGAAAGAAGCCTAATGGTTTTCTAAGCAAAAATAGCCAAAATACTAAGTAAAAAAAATCAAGTTTTTCATATTTTTAAGGTATAAATATTTAGAAAATTTTTAGTTTTTTTTCATTTCATTCAATTTTTTTTCTCTTAGTAAGCTAAAAGCATGCTTGAGCTCATGGATTTTGATCCATGTTGAAAGACAAAGCAAGATGGCTATAAACAATTTTCTTTGACTTAATTGATATGTTTATTTTTCTTAACAATAGCTTTTCATTTATGAAATATATTTTTGTTGAAATGATGTTGATTTTGTCATATATATATATATATATATTCATTTTGATTATATTTTCCTTGGTATTGCAATGTTAATATATTGATAAAACATGTTTATCTATTATTTTTCATGATGTTTTACATGATGATGTAGATTTCAGCTGGGTAGAATTAGGATTTATGGTTATTATGTTGGAAAATTTTAATAGACATATGTTTTCGATGTTAGCCAAAATTTATGGTGATCCTAATTTAATTTTATTTTTTATAATGATTTATATTATTTTGTGATCTTTGAAAGTTGTAGGGACTCAAAAATAATTTTTTCAAAAATTTGAAAGCTTTGGATAGGTAGTTCCAAGCTCAACAGATTATGTCAAGTGTGATTTGGTGAACCTTTGATGTTTTCGATTCTATTTTTAATTATAGGAAATATAAAGACTAAATTATAAAAATGAAAAAATTAATTATAGTTTTTCCATGCATGGCCGAGACCTTCATACACCCTTAGGGGTGTCTTTCATGTATTTTTTATCTTGTTGAAATACATTTTTAGCCTTTTCATTTTTTTTTAGAAAGTTTAGGGTCTAATTTGCAAATTTTGAAAAAAATTGTTTCAAAGCCATCGGTTTTTGGCCAAATGCCTCTTATAACTTCTAGCATGATTTCCATTATTTTTTGTGATATTGTTTTTATGTTTAATTGTAAGTTTATTTCATGTAGGGACTAAGTTGCAAAATTAACAAAGTTTAGACTCTATTAAAAAAATCCTTGTGTTTTAGGGTCAAAATAATCTTTTCTTATTTGCAATTACCCATCTAGGGTATTTTGGTCATTTTAGGAATATTTCTTGCATTTTTAGTCATTTTGGACTTAAAGTGTAATTTTAAAAATTTAGGGGCTTAGTTATAATTTTTGCATTTTAGGTCACCTTTGATATTCAGGTTACCCAATTAAGGTAAAATTGTCTATCATGTTTAGGTCTTTTAGGGTTACCAGATGCTTTCATGATGAAGGTAATCCCTAAGGGTATTTTGGTAACTTATATTAGAATAAAGTTTTATGTAATCACTGAGATTTTTTCTTGGTGAAAGTGTGTATTAGGGATAAGTTCATCTTTTATGATCGTTTTTGAGTCTTTTAGGGTTAGGTATACCCCTAAGGGTATTTTAATATTTTTGTATTCTACATGACACTTTCATGTTGAAGGTACTTTAAAGGTCATTGTGGTCTTATCTACCATGTTTGCATCCTCTAGTTTCGTACATGTAGTCAAATCCAATTCTTAGGAGAAATGTTATTATTTTTTATAAAATCAAAAATTTTGAAAATTTAAGTTATGTCCTTGAGTTTTTGAGTTAAAGTAATATGTAAAATTTTTCCTAGCATATGGGAATGGTTCTACGGATTATCTTAATAACAAAATAATATTTGAAATAGAAAAAATTGAGATTTTTTCAAATTTCATCAAAACAAAACCTTTTATATTCCTCTAGCTCACCAGAGGGTACGAAAGATATTTTAATTTTTAAAACCTTTTCTATTCCTCCGACTCTCTAATGGGGTGCAAAAAAGAATGATAAAAATTTTTACGTTCTTTTGGTTCTCAAGTAGGGTGCAAAAGATCTTTAATTTTCGAAAATATTAAAAATCCTTTTTCATATTGAATAATATATTTGTTTTATAAAAATTTTATTTTGATATATGAGAATTATAATTAAATATAAGATATTGAAACCAAATAAAGATCAATTTAGGTTAACAAGTGATTAATAAGGTACTAATTACCAGGCATCATGTTAAGGATCGATCTTTACTTATGATTGTAATTGACTCCCAACCACTTTCATGTGATCTCTGGTATTCACATAGACCTTGAAGTTTGTTTTCAAGGGTTACAAAACCCTCAACATACGAACTCCGATAAGTGACCAATCTCACCTAGCCAAAGTGGATTGGTGGCAACTCCCAGAAAAATAAAGTCATTTCATAATGATTATTTAGATTTAAGTTGAGTGAGTGATTCATACAACTTAGTCCTCAATAATGTGGAAATAATAATAATGTTTCCCTTAGAAATAAAAAATAATGACATATAGATATATATATATACAAGAACAGGGGGTATACTCACATTTTAAGTTGGGTTGGTCACGATTTGTATCTGGGCCATGTTGCGACAACATTGACACAAAGGTTAAGAGTTCAGAATTATTGATAAATTATGACTGAAGACTTTTGATGTTTGGTTAAAATGGTTAGAGTCTTGATGGACTGAGACCATGGAATCAAAAGTCGACGTGAAATGGTCAAAGATCTAGGCTTTCACAAATCAATAAAAAAAAAGAGATGAATGTTCCTCCACTCGGATTTCCTAAAGCCTTATTATAAGGCTCTCTCAGTTTTTAGATACGATAGTGTGACACATGCTAGATTTGGCTAATAACCCCTAGTTCTTAAGAGATTGTTTGGAAAGCCTTATGGGTAGGTGCTAGTCTTAATTAAGAAGTATTAATTAGGGAAGTATTCTGATAGAAGTTTTGGAAATTGAACCTCTTATCTTGACCTGTAAAGGTTCTAAATATCCTAAGGTTTTAAAAGTTTTAACTACCCTCTTGATTGAGGGGGATAGTTTTCCTTTTTGTGGCTATTCAGGCAACATCGAAGATGGTTTAAGGTTTTTTGCCTTTGCTTTAGACTACTCTATTTAAGGTTTTCATCCTAGAGCTTCATTCTTTCCTTTCTTGACTTCTTTTTTATTTTTATTTTTTTTTTACTTTGGATTGATTACTTCATCATGCCTCTCAAGGAAACATAAAAATTTTCAAAAAAAGAATTTCTCAAAGAATAGTGTCATTAGCTCAAATAGCCATGCTTAACCAAGATAGATTTTTTGAGTTACATAATGCAAGCTAAGGTTTAAGGTTTTGAAAGAAACAGCGTACAGGCCTAAATCTAGTGTTTAAGGGTGATTGGATTAAGGAACATTTTTTTATAAAGGTTTTATCTTTTCCACTTTTGATATTCGTATTTCTTTTATTTTCTTCTTTATTGATTTGATCTTGACTTTGTCTTTTGATTGATCTGATCGTTTATTTTTTGTTGTTTTACTTTGATCATAACTTTTTCTTTTACTTTGATCATAACTTTTTTTTTTTACTTTCATAACTTTTTTTCTTTGCTTTTTGGAGAGAATTTTGACTTTGATGACCTGATGCATGCAGTATTTGCCCCTTAATATTGGGTATTTTGATAATTGTAGAAGTGAGTATCTACCTTGTCTCCTTTAAAAAGCTTTTCACGCCTCCCAATGTGGAGGGTGATCCTTGATTAGGATTTTCAAAAAAATGAATTCATTAGGCTCAAAAGGGGTAAAAAAAGGAATGATTTTGTAATTTGTGAAAGGATGAAAGAAAAGATGGTCACCTTTTATTTCAAACATGACTATTTGGACTGATGAGTCATTCTTCGTGGCAAGGTTCACTTAGAAAACATGTTGAATGTCCTAATGATGTAGCATTCAACTTCATTTTCCTTTTTCTTTTCCTAGTGCATGCCCTGGTACTTCTTTTTCACCACACTTAAAGGCATGTTCCTTGAAGTCACTGACTTGCCCTAGCAGCAAATGATTTTAGGTTTTGGTTGATTGAACAGAAGGGTTTAAATGACTGTGAAAGAGTCTCTATGAAGATCTGCCCTAAAAGTAAGAATAGTGCATTTCGATTGTGTTCCCTATTGGTTAAAGGTTTGGGGAAAGGTTAGGGTGTCCATGACAATTGGTTGTCTAAAAAGATTATGGTGTCTATAAGGATTTACTCTAAAAAAATAGGAAAAGTGCATTTTGGTTGTGTTCCTTATTAGTTAAAGGTTTAGGGAAAGGTTACGGTGTCCATGACAAGGGTTTATCTAAAAGGATTCGAGGACTCCCAAGGCCCTAACCCAATCTTAGCTCATGTCAAACTTACCCATCTAGTTCCCTTAAGAGTGGCTCTTTATTGCTTGAGTTTCAAGCAACCGGAAGGAGAGTCTTTCTAATCAATCAACTTTTTTATGTGATTTTTTTATTTTTAAAGTGACATAAGGTGATATCATGTAGGATATAAGTGAAATGTCTTGGCAAAGGTAGATTTGCATCTGAGGACAATCACCAATTTGTCAAGACTATCAATGTTTTATTTTTAAGAAAATTATTGCTACCTTCAAAATCAGAATTTAATCACATGAGACTTTATTGCTAAAGAGATTCAACATTCAAAATGAAGCATGACAAATGATGATGGCAAATAATAGCTTATTCATTTGAATCCAAACTTCATATTATTTCATAAATGAAAAGTATGTATAAAATTTGAAGAAGGATAGAAATGTTAAGCATACTACTCAAAGACTTATAGTTTCTAGACTGGTTGTTTCTAATAGGCATTCATGAACACTTTGAATTTTGCTAGATTTTCATTGATAATGACTTGAACCTTGTCTTTGATTGCCTTATAAATTTTCATAGCATGCCCTTTTACCCCTTAGTGATATTCATAGGCTGGGATTGTATCCTTTTGGATGAGAAGGCTTCCTAGGTCTTGTTGGATGGTGGACATCATTTGGTTATGGATCAGTAAAGTAAAGATCTCCATGTAAGAGATTGGCAAGGAATGGTGCACCTTTGTCCATTTTCTCTTACGTTTTTATGAACAGTTTAAGTTAACCTCTAAGCTAGTTCGCATCTTTAGGATAACTGTTGGAGCATATGGATGAAAGTGTAGAGGCTGACGGTCAGTTATACGGTGGAGGTGAAGACAAAGTCCAAATGGATCTCCTTGAGTTGGTCCTTTTTTTTGTTGTTGCTGGTCAAAACTTGCTTGTTCATTTCTCTTCCAGAAGGTATTCTAGCATTGGCACTTCGATTCTCACTATCTTGATCTTATTTTTTATTTTCCCTATAATAAATAATATATCCCTAAATTCTGTGAAGGTTTTACCAACCATTCTATTTTAATAAGGGGAAGGAAAAGTATCTGCAAAGTAGGCAGTCGCTCCTTATTAGTAAGAGGTGGTTAAACTTTAAAACCTATCACTTGTCATCTACAAACATAGTCTTTGTAGGTTTCATGAGACTCTTTTCTCATGTTTTAAGAGTTTACCAATCAGAAGCCATTTCCAACAAATGCTTATACTATTCCAGAAATGCATGAGCCAAGTCTCTCAAAGTGCATGTTTAGTTTCCTCCTAGTCGGAAACACCATTTACATACTCCCTTGGTTAAACTTTTCAGAAAGATATGGTTAAACAGCTTTTCATCCCTATCATACTCAGCCATTTTGCAATAGTCAGCAGTCAGATGCATCGTAAGGAAACTAAGCCTATCATACTTTTTGAATTTTGGGACCTTGAACTTTAGGGGAATGGTTACATCAAGGATCACTAAGAGTTATTTGGCATCGTAAAGTTCTTTTCCTTGCTCAACAACTCAGTCATGTTTGAATCCTAAATCTTTCTTGATGGGTTTAGTCTTAACCACTATAGATTATGAGCTGATTGTGGAGTGACTAAGCCAAAAAGTTCATCCAATTAAAGCATATAATCTTTTCTCTTTACTTTACCTAAAAGGAGAAACACCAATTAATATTAGAGATATATTGGGCCCTAGCATTGTTCACTTTTATTGTTGTCATGCATGTGTGAATGGGTGGGTGAATGAATAAATGAATGAATTGATGATGCCATGGGTCTTTGATCAGGTTCAAACATAAGGGAAATCATAACATAAATAACAAAGGTACAAATTAGCATCCCATAAACTCGAATAAATTTTTTATCATTCCTTAGATGTCTCAATACATAGGATTCTCTTAGAAAATTTCAAAGAACAAGTCTTTGTAAACATTCTCCTATCTTAACATCTTAGTACTCCTAAAAGCATAAAAAAGGTCAATCATCATCTATCATCCTTGGAAATTTCGTTTGGTCTTATGAATTCCTTGATCAATTAAGGTTCCTGATTCGCCTTGAATTGCAGGATCTTGGTGTTGATAAGGCTTTTTACCCTTCACTTGAATGATATGCAATACTTGGTGTCATGCCCTGGTGCCCTGGCATGGTAGTCGCAATAGGTATTTGCATTAAACCACTAAGGGTATGAAGGCTTTTTTTTAAGGACACAGACAAGTGCAACCAAGTGTTTATAGAGCAAAAAAAGGATATAGCTCTCTATAAGTCATCAAAACGGGATCAAATTAGGACAACCTTCCCCATGATCTTTTCTAGTACCAAAACTAGAGGACGATTAAGAGGTGATAAGAGGATGTATTGTTTTGGAAAAGGTGTTGATTTGTAACAACTTAGAGTCAAGGTGTTCAATCTTGGATATCAAGAGAAGTGTGATAACCAAGGGTTTGGTATTGATCACTTTAGGTTTAGACACTTACATCTTTGATCCTGACATTGAAAGCGTATGGAATTAAGTTATTGGTGGTTGTGTAGTGTATGGAATTAAATTGTTGGTGGCAATGTCTCTGAGGAATAATTTGTCTTCATTTGATCAAGGCTTGCAACTATCTTTGTTAAGTTTGACAACTGTCCCTTTATATTCTGAATATCTTGTCTAACTCTTCCGATAGCTTCCTCCAAGGTGCTAATGCGCGCTTTTAATTTATTCACCATAACTTAACCTATCTAGCCCATTATATATGACGATGCTTCTCTTGCATATTCCTTTCAAGAAGGCCAATTAAGGCTTCCATAATTCTTGTGAGCTATTCTTTCATTTCTTGAACATCATGCTCGAGCTCATTTTGGATGTTTTTCAAAGTACTAATTCTTGCTTGTAATTGATGCCCCATGTCAATGCAAGGAATAAATGAATTTAGCAATATGTTATGATTTGTGCATGACCATGTTGAAAACTAATGATTAATGGAAGATATATTATGCATATGAGTGACTAAAAAGTATAGATGTGATGTAAAATGCTATGAACAAATTAAGAGAAAGATGCCCTAATACCACTCCCATTTTATTTTTTTTTATTTTCTTACTTTTTTCCATGACTCATGACCCTTTATGGACAGTTTTTTCAACTTTATTTTCTTAACAAACTTTTTTTATTCCTTATTTTCCTTAAAATGTGACTTTTTGACATTTTATTGAAGAACCTAACCATAAAGAACACTTTATTTATGACCATGAAAGTAACTTCAATGAAAATTTGCCCTAAGAAGAAAACAAGGCATTGTAAAGCCTTTGAGGCATACACCAAAATGCTAACTGTAGCGAAGTTGGCCTGCCAAAGCCAAGGTTAGTACGGATAGCATAATAGTGCGCGCGAGTTCAAATTACTCATATTAACGATTTCTTTCGGGATAAAATTAACACTTTAGGTGATGACATATGTTCATCATCATTTAGTGGCTAGCGGACAGTGAACCATTAGTTGGATAGCATAACGACATACTCTGGTAGATTCCATTCCGTCAAAGGTAGCACCTAGCCTTGAACGGGACCTCTTAAGTGGCAATATTCGCATGTTACCACTTAAAGGAACAAAATGGGTGTTAGTCGAATTTGGATAGCATAACGACTTATTTGGTTGAAGTTTTACTTTGATTAAAATGGTATGATGCCTCTTAAGGATAAAACGACTGGGTAGGTAGTGATGCTCGTTTATCACCCCCTAAGGTAAGATATGCATTAAGCCGCTATTTGTGCAACACGATGGCTTATTTAGGTTGGATATGAACTTTCTAGGGTGATGTAAGGCCTTGTAAATGGTGACAGCTATTTGCCATTACCTGCTTATTGACAAAGGTTAGCCATCAATCGGATGACATAACAATGTGTCTTAACACTGACATGACACACCTAGGTAACAATGTTCATGACTATCACCTACGTAATTATGGTATGTGAGAGTAAAGATTATAAGTGTTTCTTTGAGTGTCCTTATTCTCTAAGTCATTCTAGCAGTATTTTGGTATGGCTCAACATAGTTTGGCTTTTAAGGCTCACTACATGGGTTTGAGATGACATCTAGGTCGATATTTAAATTGTTCTTCCATCTAATAAAGATAGCCAAGGCATCCCGATCCTAGGCCCACCACAGCCTTGGCGGAATGTGTTTGATATGATAAATGTATTTCTATATGCAAATGCAAAAGGGTACTTATAAGAGACAGGTACTTTACACCCTGCAAGTATTGCTATGCCTGTGCAAAGGGGTACTCATGAAGGTGGATAGCTTATTTCCTTCTAATAATTGGGACCCTAATTTCACCATAGTGTTTAGTGGGAATCTAATGCAAATGCATATGCATGGTATGTGTTAGGGAAATAATAAAACCTTTTGTTTACCCTCGTACTACTATATTTTGTTAATCAATATTTATTCGAACACAAAGTAATCCCTAACGTTCACATGACAAAAATCAAGACAAGTAAAAGGTTAGTAGACAAAAATAGAAAAGGATAATAAATAATGATCGAAAGCCGATGGATCCAAGAACCAAGCAAGACACCACTAGTTATAAGCCTAACTCTCTAAATCACTCCCCAGTGGAGTCACCAATCTGTTGGTACCATGCCCTGAAGGCCTTTCATCATGAAATAGGGCATGTGTGACTTATAAAATGTTTGAACTTGATGGGGAATTATACTCCTGACCAGGACTCCTCTTTTTCTGTTACATGATTAGGAAGTGAGAAAGTACAAGCTCGCAGCTATTAATCGGGGAGAGAGACCATCAGACGAATCACTCGTCCAACTAGTATCGAATGGCCACTATGAAATGGCCATTGATTAGAGTAGCCATTGATCATTTAGGCTAGGCATGATCAGATGCCTATTGAAAACAATATTCTAAGTTACAAAACTTAAAACACTAATTCCATGGTCTGCATGGTCCAAAGATTCACTAATTGGGTTTAAAAGTTGGTTACGCATAAGAAGGTACTAACCTCCCTGTGATGCATGAAATTGATACCTTTTCTAGCCATGTCTTAACTTAGTTTTGGTTCCCTCAGTTTTAAGTTATCATTATTTAAATATAATCTCTTTTTAATGCATGGATTTTGTATAAATGAGAAACTTGTTTTAATAAAGGTTGAATCTCATACACACCCTTTAGGGGTGGAAAGCATTGAGATTTTACACTAAAATGATCTTCAGATTTAATTTTGAAAAACCAGACATTCCATGTCAAGCACAGGGGAAATATTGACACGGAACATTACCTTTGTAATTTTTTTGAGAAATAATTTTAACAATATGAATGCAAGGTGATCACCATAAAGTAAAATGTGTTTGTGAGACAACAAGAGAGGTAATATTGCATAAAATAAAATCACATAAAACAAAGAAGGAAAAAAGAAGATGGGCGATCAGAATATATCTTATAATTGTTATCGATTATCTTGAAATAACTAAATTGATAATTTTAGAGATGCATTTGGATCCATTGATTAATTAAGGCGTGAAAATAGATTAAAATCTTGATGTTCTAAGGAATTCGGGACAGAAAAAATTTTAATTTGTCATAATTTTTGAAAAGTAGGGTTAAGTTATCCTTTCAAAAAATAAGGTTTTGGTATTCCAAAGGATAAAGGTTTCAATAATTAATGGAAAGATGGGCTTGAAAGATTTATCCTTATAAAGGTCCAATGATTTCTTGACAAAAACAACATTTTGACTGTTTTTGACAAAAATAGGTGATTTCGATAAAAAGGAAATTTGATAAAAATGAGATAATAAGTCTTGAAAATTTAATCACACCTTGATCTAAGCCTACAGGAGTCGATACATGTTCTTTGTGACTTGATTGGTTTAACTGGGATTACATGAAGGTATCCGAATACCTCAAAATGGAAATTTAGAGAAATCGACTAGCTTTAATAATTATTGAAAATAAGGGATAGTATCGCATTGCTTCTCTTTTCTAATTTATTCTAAGAAAATTTAAAGGCTTCAAGGTCATGTGGGGTACTATTAGAAAGGTGACTTGATAAGGTTTAACTTAAAAATGTTCCAAAAATCTCAAAAATTTACCTTATGGTTGGAAATAATTTTTAAAATTGGGTCAAGCGTGGCACTTATAGCACTGTCGCAATGTACCCTAGGGTGGATCCTTGCAAATCTATCGGTGCATACGACTTAAAATATTTTTCTAACTAGGAAATGTCTTCTTGACCGAGACTTTTCCTTCGCAACGTGATGACAATGAGAAAGTACGGATTCTTGACTCATGATATAATGAGGGGGACCATAAGACAAATCGCACATCTTATTGGTGTCGAATGACCATCACAAAGTAGGCAATGCTTGGAGTGGCCACTGATCATTTTGGGCTAGGCATGATCGGATGCCTATTCAAACTATGTCTTAAGTTACGAAACTTAAAACATCGATCCCATGGTCTATGTGCTACAAAGATTCACCATTTGAGTTCAAGAGTTGGTTATGCACGATGAGGCACGAACCTTTTCGCAATGCCCAAAATTGGTACCTTACTAGTTATGTCTTATCTCAGTTTCGATTCTTTCGATCTTAACTCGTCACTATTTTGATA